>CAUYLG010032864.1:0-54836 GCA_963573385.1 Cacajao melanocephalus
ACTGCATTCTAGCCTGGGCAATAGAACAAGAATCCCGTTCTCTCTCCCTCTTTCTCTTCCTCTTTCTCTCGTACATTCTTTTTTTTTTCTTTCTTTCACTCTCACTTTCTTTCCTCTCTTTTTCTTTCTTTCAAAAAAAAAAAGTAATGCGCAATGTAATTTCTAGGATAACTGCTAAAAGAATACTAAAATAGTATATAGTTTGAAAATAAATAGGAGGAAACAAGCAGATAAAAATTTATCAAAAGGAAGCAATAAAGGGGAAAAAAGAAACATAGCAGGACAAATAGAAAATGCATCATATGTTAGATGTAGAAAGAGTACATGCTGAAGTTAAAATATAGAGTAATAGATTGCATTGTATGAAAAATAGTTTTTTGCAGTTAAGAAAATTTACTTCTAAAACGTAAAGCAAGCACACACACATTACATATATAAGTATATGTATGTATTTACTATAAGACTATATCTATAATATATATACATACACACACACCTAAATATGTATATATATGTGTGTATATATATATACACATATGTGTATATATATATGTAAAAGGCTGACCAAAAGAATGCCACTCTAGATATATTAATAACAGGCAAAGTAGATTTTAAGGAAACAGCATTATTATAGACGAAGAGGTTCACTATGTAAAGATAAATTTTAGTTTATCAGAAATAGAAGCAATTCTAAATATGTACCTAAGAACAGCTGGAACTTATATGATACACGATTTTACAGAATGAAAGGAGTTTATAAACATACCCATGATCAGATTAGAAGATCTTAAAACACCTCTTTCAGGAATTGACAGAATATGACAAAATATTAATGAGGATCTAGTGGATATAAACAACACAATTACCAAATCAGACTGAATAGGCATGCAGAGCAATGCTATTCAAAAGGTGGTTCACACACCAGATTAGTATGTATTCACAAATTATTCTCCACAACAAAATATGTAAAAGAAATCTTAATAGACATTTAATGAGAAAAATTTTATGTTTTTAAATCTATTAAGAAGAAATCTAAGCCTATACTTTATGACTTTTTCCATTCCATTTTTAGTAATTTATTTTTATTTTATTTTACAATTTTTTTTGTCTGAGAAATTTAAAATTAAAAAAATCTGGTTCTTTACTGCAGTTAGTTTAAAAAAACATTGGTATATAGAGAACCACTCCCTTCAACAACTGAGGAATAAACATTCTTTTTAAGTACACATAAAACATTTGCAAAACCTGGGCCATAAAGTAAAAATCAATAAATTTCAAAGGTTTGACACCACCTACAGTATAAAGCTAGAAATCATTACTAAAAGACAACTTGAAGCCGGGCATGGTGGCTTATGCCTGTAATTCCAGCACTTTGAGAGGCCAAGGCAGGAGGATCACTTGAGCCCAGGAGTTTGAGACCAGCCTGGACAACACAGTGAGATCTCATCTCCATGAAAAAAAAAATAATAAAAAAAATAAAAAGATAGCTTGAAATTCCCATATGTTTGGAAATTAAGAAACTCTATGGATCTGAGAATAAATAATAAATTAAAAAATATATTTAAATTTAAATGATAAAAAACATGTTACAACATTAGACATATCATAACCTGAGCACATAGAACCTCCCTATTAGAACTTCTCCCCATGTGTCTTGGACTTTATATTTACATTGAGGTGAAAAAACTTGATCATAAACATTGTCAGTGTTATTTTATTTTCCTCCCATCTTTTGGTCTGCATTGATAAGACTGAGAATATTAAATTATTTGAATGGCTTATTGATTTCTTCTATTAAAAGCTGAAGATATAGCTTCTAAATACTGCCTTGAGGTAAAACCTACATTCAAGAGGAGACATTATTAGAAAATGCATGACATGCAAATAAGCTGTTAGCCAAAATAAAGCACACTTCTGTGAACTTTTATCTGCTTAATAACTCTATTCAGACCTTAACAAAAATTGAGAGCCCAGCTATTCCACATACACTGATAAAGCAAGTAAATACTATTCAAGGAGGTACAATCTTCAATAAGAAATCCTTCCTAGGTTATTAATATAACAAGTCCTGAATGCTAAGGATCTTATTTTCTCCATCTCTTATACTGTCACTTGAAGGCTTTCTCCAAGTTTGGTGTAGTTTTATGTATAGTTTCTCCCATATACTCATTCATCTTGAAGGTCTCCCAATAACCTTTTGAAAGAGCATAGCTATCAGAGTGAATATTTAGTATTCTTACTAGATCCTTAATGTCATGATGGGAAGTTGGTACAGTACATTTATAAGAAGATGAAGAAGTTTTATTATTCATTACTTAAGAATACACATCTCTCATATGTACTAATGGCCAATAAACACATTGAAAGATTCTCAATGTTATTAGTCATTGGGAAAATGCAAATAAAAACCACAACGAGCTATTACTTCACACCCACTAGGATGGTGATGATCAACAAGTCAGATAATAACAAGTTATGCACCAAGCACTGTGAAGGTACAAGAGCTAGTGTGCAGTACGCTGCCCTCCCTTTACGGAGACTTCTTTACAGTCAGACTGAAGAGACCATATGAAGGTGAAGGCATGGTAGATGAAGCAGAGATGAAAAAAAGGAAAATTAAAGGAAAAGAGAAATAATAGAAATTCTTGGGGACAGCCTCAACATTTTGTGAGTTCATGTATATTACACGTGAACAAAAATAGTAAAATAATAATTTGACATACAAACAGATGTGCTAAAACACATTACAGTGATAACTAATAAATTGCAATATGCTTCATAAACAAAAGTCAGATAAGAAGTCTTGGTGAAGATGTGGAAAAAATGGAAGCCTCGCACACTGCTGGTGGGAATGTAAAATGGTGCAACCATTTGGAAAAGGGTGTGACAGCTCTATAGGTTTGACAAATGTATAAAGTTTTAACTACCACAATGATATAGAACAGTTCTATCAACACCACCCCCAAAATTTCTCCAGCTTCTCCTTTATAATCAACATCTCCACCAACACCCAATTAGTGGCACCACAGCTCTGTAATTTGACAATAGTTTTGCCTTTTTCAAAATGTCAGATAAATTACATTATACAATATGTAATATTTTGGCTTTCAGTTATTTTACTAAGCAGAATGAATTTGAAATTCATTCACAGTGTTGTGTGAAACATTGTGTTCCTTTTTATTGCTGAGTAGTTAGTATCCCATTGGTTAGATACACCCCTGTATAGTCTAATGACTCCACTTTTAGGTCTTTACCCAAGTGAAATGAATGTATATATCAATACAAATCATATTTCTGACAACAGACTTGTGTCTAGACTATAATAAAAACTGTCAAATTCAATGGCAAGAAAACAAAAAAATCACATGCAAGGACACACATAGGCTCAAAATAAAGGGATGGAGGAAGATTTACCAAATAAATGGAAAGCAAAAAAAAAAAAAAAAAAGCAGGGGTGCAATCCTAGTCTCTGATAAAACAGACTTTAAGCCAACAAAGATCAAAAAAAGACAAAGAAGGGCATTACATAATGATAAAGGGATCAACGCAACAAGAAGAGCTAACTATCCTAAATATATATGTATCCAATACAGGAGCACCCAGATTCATAAAGCAAGTTCTTAGACACCTACAAAGAGACTTAGACTACTTCTCAGCCAGGTGCAGTGGCTTATGCTTGTAATCCTAGCACTTTGGGAGGCTGAGGTGGGGGGATCATAAAGTCAGAAGTTTGAGACCAGCCTGACTAATATGGTGAAACCCCGTCTCTACTAAAAAAAATACAGAAATTAGCTGGGTGTCCCAGCTACTCAGGAAGCTGAGGCAGGAGAATAGCTTGAACTGGGAGGTGGAGGTTGCAGTGAGCTGAGATCACACCACTGCACTCCTGTCTGGGTGACAGAGTGAGACTCTGTCTCAAAAAAAAAAAGAAAAAAAGAAAAAAAGAAAAAAAAAGAACTCAAGATTAAGAAACTGACTCAAAACTGCACAACTACATGAAAACTGAACAACTTGCTCCTGAATGACTACTGGGTAAATAATGAAATCAAAGTAGAAATAAGTAAGTTCCTTTTCTGCTTTTATTAAGATGGAAGTTGGGGCTTTTGATTTCAGACCTTTTTTTCTGTTCTAATTTAGACATTTATTAGGTTGGATTTTCCTGCATCTTTCTATGCCTCATAAGTTTTGATTGGATGCCAGCCATTCAAATACGTATTGCCTTGTTGGGTGTTGGATAATTTTGAACCTTTAAAAAATATTCTTGAGTTTTATTCTGGGGTACATTTAAGTTACTTAGACACAGTTTGATCCTTTTAGTATTCGTATCTAAGATTTGTTAGGCAGAAACAGGACAGTGATCGTTACAGAGGTAATTATTTGTCTCTACTGAGACAAGACCTTTCTCAGCACTCTTCCAAATGATCCATGAAGTTTTCCAGTCTTGCTGGTGGGAAGAGGTACTAATCCTGCCCTGTATGATCTTTATGTACTGGTTATTTTAACCCTTTCCAGATATTCTTTGCCAGCCTTGGGTAGCTTCCTCCCACATGTGCTGATGATTACTCAACTGAATACCTGAGCACGGTCCTCTGCAGCTCTCTGGAATTCTCTTTATTTGTAGATTTCTCCTTCCCAGGATTTTCTTCTGTGAACCTTAGCTGCTCTCCCTGGACTCTCAGCTTTACCTTCTTAACTCAGAGATAAGGTTTAGCCTCAGTTTCCTTTTTCTGCATCACAGCTTGGAACGTCTCTCAAGACATTTAGCTGGGCAATTATAGGGCTCATCTTGCATGTTTCTCATCACTCAGGGATGATTAATCTTTTTGCCTGATATCCAACATCTTGAAACTATTATATTTATTTTGCCCATTTTTTATTGCTCTAGATGGATAGGTAAATCCAGTCTCTGTGATTCTATCATGGACTAGTTACTAAACTCATATAGAAGAATGGAAATGCTGGAAAAGAGTACTAAAAATGTCTCATTGAGGGCATCAGAGAGATACCAAGGCCAGATGGACTTGCTAATAGCCAAGAGAAAGTCAATCTCTGAATTTTCTATTGCTGAAGGGGAAACCTAATTTCAGACTTCTGTTTCTGGACATAATTCTGAGAGCTGAATTCCTGCTGTGCAGTAAATGTTTTATCTTTATATTATATCTTATCATTTTTGAATTCTTGACATATTCTCCAAGACACTGATTAATCTTTCTAGCCCTAATTGGAATAACTCAACAGATATTTCTTTGGTAACGATTGTGTATAATGAAGCAATGTGAGAGACTACAAAATGATGAAATATTTGGTCAGTATTCACATAGGTTTTTAAGTACTTAATTCAAGAAATCATAATTAATTGAGGTAAATATATAATAACACAGTGTATCTAATAATGTTAACAGCCACTTAAGTGCTTTAACAAAACATGGGGGTAACATATTTGTAAAAGTATTTGCAGTTCTGTTGTCAAGACAAACTTTTGCTACTTGTAGGTATAAAGAGAGCCATTAATACATCAAATTGTTACCCTAACCTCAATTGCCTAGAGCAAACCCAAAACTGGTAAAATAGAAATATTTTTATAAAATGTAGCCTTCATTTTTTCCTACTAATTAATTTATTTATATTACATGAGTATGTTGAATGCCTATAATGTTGTTCTAGGCCCTTAGGTGGCAAAAATCACTGAAACGAAATTAAACACAAACCTAGAATTAGTTAATGCACAAACACATTCATATTAATATTAAAAATAAAACTTTAAATGAAAAAACAAAATGAGACTTGTAATTTTATTTTGGTGAGATTGATATAAGTTAACACTGATCAGAGTAATCATTTGTGAATTCACACAAACATGTACACATGCATATGCACAAATAGACACAAAATATTACTTTAGAGTTAAACAGAAGAACAAGGACATACAATTAGGCCTCAGGAAAGAATTGGTTATTAGAGCTTTCAATGTCATGTGAGATAATGAAGTATATATCTGTGAAGGCTTAGGAGTAATGAGTTAAATTTGTTTGCTTTTTTAAAAAATTAAATTTTTAAGAAGCTTTTATCTTAGAAATATTGTTTTTTAAAATCAGGCAAGGCCGGGTGAGGTGGCTCACACCTGTAATCTCAGCACTTTGGGAGGCTGAGGCAGGTGGATCATGAGGTCAAGAGATCCAGACCATCTTGGCCAACATGGTGAAACCCTGTCTCTACTAAAAATACAAAAATTAGCTGGGTGTGGTGGCATGCACCTGTGGTCCCAGCTACTTGGGAGGCTGAGGCAGAAGAATCACTTGAACCCAAGAGGCAGAGTTCGCAGTGAGCCAAGATTGCGCCACTGCACTCGAGCCTGGCAATAGAACAAGACTCCGTCTCAAAAACAACAAAAAAAAATCAGACAAAAAGTAATACAAATAACTCTTAGGTGACTCTCAAGTGCTAGTCTGCTGACATTGCTGAATGCCTTTAAAAGCTGAAGATTTTGCCCTTTGCAGACATCTCTTGCACCACTAGAGTAGGTGTTTCACTTTTTAACTAAAGTTAGCCAACTGCTAGTCAGTTACGAATTTCTCCGTCCTCTGAAAGTTTCATATAGGGCAGGTACATCAAAGACCACAGAGAACCAAACACACTGAAGCTCTGAGGCTCCCAGTGATCCACATTTCAGTCAGGATACAGTCAGAATTTTCAATTATTTCTCTGAACAAATATTTGAGATTAATTGGGAGGCTAAGGATATAGTTTGTAAAGCACTTGTATTGGTCTTCATTTGACAAATCAGATTGACAAAGTTCAAGCAAATAACCAGGTCAAAGCTGCCCAACATTTTTTAGTAATGTAATAGTTTTTAAATATTGTCATCCATATTTATGCTAAACTTCTCTACACAGAGCTTCCCTTGCAATTACAATTTTAAAGTTGAAGAAAATGGTAAATTTTCTTTTAAAACCATTTTGGGTAACAGATTTATGAGAACATTTTTCTTTTAAAAAGAAGGTTACTCAGTTATGAGACTTTAATTTCAAATTGTACATGCTACTCAAATAGTTTAAGTTTCTTAATAGCCATGATTTTGTGAAAAATATTACTTTCATTTATACTCATATTCCATCCTTCCAGTCTGCCTTTAGGCTTTAGAGAAATGAATATAGCAGCCTTAATAGGTCCAGAGATTTCCCTAGGTGCATAAAGAAAAATAGTTAATCTCTCTTTTGATATATAGATACATGTATATATGACTATATACTTACATGACTATATGCCTATGTGTATGTGTATGAATGTGAGTATATGTATAGAGAGATTTTGGTTCACTACATCAATTGTGAAGCCAGATAAAGTGTAACAAGGAATTCATAATGCTTATTCATTTAAACAAATTCTTTATTCCATAAACATTGCCTTAGCTTTCAAATATAAATAAGGAAAGATGAACTGTTCATATCATCTCTCCAGATGTTTTGTGTTTTGAGACTGCATATCACAGCTGGGCCAGGGATCTCTGAATCCTGGGAAACTTGGAAGTCTGGAACTCAGCTTGATCAGAAAGAAGGTTCTTGAGCTCTGAGGTGGAAACAGGTAGACTCCATTTTCTGCATTTGTACCCACAGAGCAAAATTCTTCATTAAACGGTAGTTTTAGGGAGAAAAACTGACACAACTATTATATCCTGAAGTGCATTTTTAAAATATTAGTGAGTTTAGTTACTGATATTATCTTTTTGTCTCTTGGACTAACTGATGGGGTGTGTGTGTGTGTGTGTGTGTGTGTGTGTGTGTTTGTAAATGGAGTCTACCTGCTTCCACCTCAGAGCTAAAGAAACTTCTCTCTGATATATACATATACACACATACATACATACATACATACACACTATGAAAATAATGTCTGGTCGCTAAGGCTTAGATCTAGTCACAGTTAGAAGTGGACCTCACTAAAATTAGTTCTTGAGGCTAAAAAAATCCAAATACATTAATTACTCATTGAATTGGAACATTTGTTAATATCTTAATTGAGGCTGTATCTTCTAAGAAGCTTGATTCTTCTCTTGGGCAGGGGTTTATGATTTAAAGTTTTTGGAACAGTGACTAAGTTCCCAAGGAAACTCTGAGATAACCAAAGTTGATCATGGAATTGTACTTCATAATAAAATGATAAATAATTTAATATCGGGGTGTGAAGGGATAACTTGTGTTTTAAAAGACTCAGAAACACTGGGCATTTTGTGGAGGATGAGTAAAAGACTGAAGAAAAAACTTATTTGACCATTTGTTAAGAAATGACTGTAAGCATTCTTTCCCCAATGTGACAATACATCAAAATCTCTGGGGTGCCTGATAAAAATCCAGGTTCCTCAGCCTCCTCCCATACCTATTGGATCAAAGTCTCAAGACATGAAGCTTCTTGATCTGCATGTTCAATGGATGTCACAGGCAATATATACAAAAACCTGAGAACCACTGGAAGAGGAAAAGCAGAGGTAGTAGGTGGGATTTAGGGAAAATAGGGAGGTACACTAGTACAATGTGAAAATATCTTCAGTAAAGACAACTCTAATTTTGACATGCTAGATGGGAAAGGATTTCTTGTGGAAATTAGCAAAATAATTAAGTTCTGCTGACTAATTTATGCAAGGCCCAAATAGCCCATGTGATTGAAAGGGAATTGTCATCTAAATTATGCTAAAAAAAATTTTAGTTCATGTTTTGCTTAAGAAAAATTTCCTGTAATATGAATTTATTATTTTGTTAGGAAGAACAGTCAAGAGCAGATAATCTAATTTTTCTTTGCTGATTGAAGATCTTGCACTCTCTCCAGGCCATAATTGTGATGATCATCATTTTACATTTGTCAGTGATGATAACAGTAGGTGTAAATACAATAGGAGATTGGGCTAAATATGTATTGATGTCTATAGTACTTGCAGAGAGTAAATGGTCTCAGGAAGGTGCTAAAAGTGTTGAATGACTTGGAGTCTGTATTTCCACAACCACAGAGGATGTGAACAGGGCTGGAATGAGACTCTGTCAAGATAGCCAAGCCCCCCATTTGGTCAAGTCATGGAACTAGCCTGAAAAAAAAAAAGTTGAAAAAAGAAGAAGATTAGAGCAAGGAGTGCCATGGCACATAGGCACTGAGCTCAGTTCTGCATTAATTTGAAATGGAAAGAGATTATCTTTTGTCTTCAGTTTGTTGTTTCTAACAGAGAGTGAACTTCAGTGCACTATACCAAGCAGCAACTACCTAAGATGACTCAAAACATAACTTAACTGATGTATGTAGGTACGAGAGTGTGTGCGTGTGTGTGTGTGTGTGTGTGTGTGTGTTCACCAAATTCCTGATGTAGACATCTTTTGCTTGGGAACAGAGAATGCTCTGGTTAATTGAAGATGTCGGTCAGTTAATGGGGTGCAAACTATGTACTCTTTTCTTTTTTGCTCACATTTTGCTGGCTATTCTTTAGAATGTCTATTCTAGGATGAGAAAAATGGTCTTTTACTACAGTAAAAGAGGAGGAATCAAGGCTGAATAAAGAACAATAGGCAAAGGAGCTTTCACCACTGAATGAAAAGAACACCCACACAAGTTTGTGGATCAAATCATTCATTTCTTTTTTACAAAATGAAGTGTATTTTGTATTTCCTTATTATACAAGACTATAGTCTTTTTAAAGAAAAATCTGAAAATATGGAAGAATAAAAGGAGATTACAATAATATTGAGAATAATAACTGCTACTATTAATAAACTTCTTAATAGGCTTCTTAAGCCTATTTTGACAACTGCAAACTTTGCAAATATATTTTCAGAGACTTTGTACACACAAGCACATATATTCACACAGATATTTTGCTTTTATTATGTACAAAAATGAGATCATACTTTGGTAGTAAATTACAGATATTCAATCGGTTTTGAACTACAAAGACAATTTTGTACAGTTCAGTCTACACGTACGTTTCCACAGTCTGTTTACTTTTTCTTTCAATATATATCATGAATATCTTTCCATGGTAAATTATTATAATTATTTAATAGTCTTCCATTTTGGGGGTGATTGGAAATTTAGTCAATCCCTTTTTACTGAAAATTTAGATTTTCATTTTTTCCTATTGTTGATAGTATTTCTGTAAGTATACTTATAGCTAACGCTATTCCACATACTCCCAATTTCCCTTGCTGAGGAGTACATTCTTGTAACTAACTAGAATCCCTAAATAAAAAGACATATACTGCAAATATATATTTTTTAGCCTATTATTTTATTTACAAATGTTCTGTGATGTTTGCTTTCTGTGGCTGCATCTATACACAAAAACAGGTTTTGTTGGCTGGGCACAGTGGCTCACTCCTGTAATCCCAGCACTTTAGGAGGCTGAGGCAGGTGGATCACTTGAGGTCAGGAGTTCGAGACCAGCCTGACCAGCATGGTGAAACCCCCATCTCTACTAAAAATACAAAATTAGCTGGGTGTGGTGGCACAGGCCTGTAATCTCAGCTACTTGGGAGGCTGAGGCAACAGAATCACTTGAATCCAGGAGACAGTTGTTGCTGTGAGCTGATTTTGTGCCATTGCATTCCAGCCTGGGCAACAACAATGAAACTGTCTCAAAAAAAAAAAAAAAAAAAAAAAAAAAAAACAGGCTTTGCTTTTTACTACTTGTACTAGCTACTAATACATTGAATGTAATAAAATGTTTGGGAAGAAAAATGCTTTAAAAATGACTTCTTTTCATCTGTTTGTGTGTGAAGTGGGAGGAGGTGGCAAAGCTACAGGGCCCAAATGTGCTGATATGATTATCTTCATTCTCTTGGTTCAAAAGTATTAACCATGTGATATTTAGATTATTACCTCGGTCTACCTTAACCAGATGAAAACTTGTCTCATCCCTCAGGTGAAAACAGCTATTGAGTGAGAAGGATTTAAATATAAATTCCTAGCATTTTCTCCACCTTGGGCCTGTAGAAACCTTGTCTGTAATTGCCTTTTCATTTTCCAGCACCTATGTTTCAGTTGCCATCATAGATATCAACTAAATCTTGAAGAATCTTTCCTCACCTGACCTTGACTGATAAGTGAGAGAGCAAAGACAATAAAACTTGCAATATCAATTTGCATCATAATCTGGAACCAGGCTTCATGTTGAAGGGCAATGAATTATAAAACATTTTGACTGGTTCTGTTGAAAATAATAATTCAGCAATTGTAGCCATAGCTCACTCAATGGTTCAAGAAAGCTGGAGCAGCAATTATGTGACTGATTAAGAATTAAGGTAAATACCTGAGAGTGTAGTGTTTTCTTCCCAGAAGCTAGAAAGGTGAGACTGGATCTGCTGTTGCTCTCCTCATAGTAAGCCAGAACTGGCAATGTCAGGGGAGCTGCAGACTACACACCTAACGCTAATCACTCTCCAAGTTCTTCCCAATTTGCCTTGCCCTTTCTCCAGAGCAAATGAATTGACTTTTGGTTGCCCTAGGACTTCATCTTTGCCTCTTTCTGCTCCTTTCCATGTATTTGTCTCCTGTACACTGTGGGAGTGGTGAAGGTGGGATCACAATGTGTTCATCCCTCTCTGTGTAGCCTAGAATCCAACATCTGGAGACCCCCAACAAGAGGATGAAGAGAGCAATGATAATAATTTTTTTAAATCACAATACTTCATCCATTTCTATCAAAGATTGAGTTGGTAGAAGTAGTCCAGGTGTTCCCAAATTAAGGAACAAACCTAGGCATGTCAGAGACCCCAACAGAAAATAATAAACTTAATTTTATGAATTCAACCATTTTATATCAGTAGAAACCATTTTAAATGACAGACAGCATTTAATCAGAAAGAAGGCAACAACTTGTGACAAAAAGACAAATTATTAGAGGGCAGAGAATTAGGGGAAGGGATGGGATAGGACGGAATGGAAAAGATCAGAACAAAAACAGTTACCAGGAAACCAGGTCCCTTTCTCCCCATCATTTATAATGGTCTTTTGCTCTGTGAGATAAATGACCCATTTACTTCTAACTCATAGATTAGATTGTATCTTGGAGATGTTCAATTTTGATTTTAGTTTTCTTGATGATCAGTTCCTGAGTGAGATGCAGGGGAAATAATCAGAAAAATCCAATGTGCAGGCACCTGGTTCCACTGAGCCATGGCCACACTAAGATTCAGATCGAGGTCAAAGGATGCAGGTGTCTCTTTCAAAACACAGATAAGCCCACAGGTTCCCCGCCAAAGGTCCCAACTATTAGAAAGCCTTAACTGGCCACTCCAAAGAGTTTATGGCTTTTAGACCATTTTTTCTTATACTCCAAACAATTTCCTGATTCCACGCCTTTGTAGCAGATGCCTGCTCTGACTACAATGTCCCCATGCCCTCCTACAGCTAGCTCTTTCTTCTTATTCAATTCAAACATCATGTTCTCTGAGTGGTCTTCCCCAAACATTCTATCTAATATTAAACTGCTACTCTTCAAACCCTTTCTTTCAGTGGCCATGCTCTGGTTAGTTTGTCTGTGGTTCTCATTAGTAACAGAAACTATGTTATTTGTATATATGTATGACTTGTCATTCCCCACTGGAATATCAGCCCTAGGAAAACAGGGATTCTGTCCTAGTCATCATTATATCAGTACTGATGCACAGTAGGCAACCAATACATATGAGTTGGATGGATGGATGGATGGATGGATGGATGGATGGATGGATGGATGGATTGATGGATGTGTATAGAACCTCAGATCTAGTTTTTTGCTTATCTGTTTGTTTGCTTTGCCAAGAGTAGGACCACCCTTTGCATCAGTCTTGTTTACTCTCAGTATCTTATCTCTTAAGTGAATTTTGTTTAAACACAGTAAGACAGTCCATGTGGAGCACACAAGCTCTCCTTGGGAATTCATGAAACAGAAAACAGCAAAAGGGAAAAGCAGGTGCTGGCCTCAGACGAATTTCTGGATGGGTGTAATAAGAAGGTGGCTGCCATCAGAGCAAAGGCAAGTGCCCTACCTGGGATGTAGGTAACACTGTATCTCAGGTATAAGAAGGAGGTAAAGTTGAAATGCCAAACCAGTGTGTGAATGGAGGCCCTACAAGAATTGTTGAACATCAGAGCCCCTAAAGCTATTCAACAGGAGGTCACAATTCTATATTGGTTTTACATGCTTGTAAAGGAAATTTCTAGATAAAAGCAGCTTTCATACAAAAGCATGAAGAATCTGTGTTGCTGGAGTCTGAGTAATGTTTTGTTAAATTTTGAGTAGTTTAATGTCAAGACAGAGAAACTCAATGAGATTAATAGCTGAAAATGGAGGGTGGGGGAGAATATCAAACTAGATAATGAAGCTGAATCATGTTTAGCCAGAGGTAACAGGGGTGAGAGGATTTATGAGTGTTTCCAAATTGCTAAGATTGACATTCCTCTTAAGTTTATCATTTCTCATTATTACAATTATTAAAAAGACAAAAAACTACTAGAGTTATTTTTACTATCACCTAAACAATTAAATATCCCAATTCCAGACTCGTTTTATTCTGAAACTTGTTCAGAGAAAACTCTAACATCAATAGATGTTACTCACCAGAGGCCTGATTAATGAAAGGAGAGCTGTGGCACTGGCTGAGAGAGGACATTGTTCTGCAGTTAGGGCACAAATGATCTTTCACTCTTCTGGATGCAGATTATTTACTTTGGCCGTATTTAGAATAACTTGATATATGGCAAGATTTATGAAACTTGGACAAAACTTCCAAAGTATATACAAGTGCTGCTGACAATATGGGATCTTTCAGTACAGTCTGCATAGAAACAAAGCCACATATTTCCACAGTGCAACCAAAGAGCTGTGTTAAAATTTCCCTATAAGCACAATCTTTTCTCATGTTAGCCCCTATCTTCTTAAATCACTTTCCATTAAAGCTGGGTATTAGCCAATATTACCAGATGGTATGAATGTCCAGACCACAACAGTGGCTCTGTGTACACATGCATATACAGAGATATGCATATATACATATACTTAGGAATATATACAGAATAAATGCAAAATAAGGTTGGCAAGTAGAAAATTTGGTCACACCAAGTCTTAGTCTTGGCAGCATATAAATATAAAAGTTTGGCTTTTTAAACTAAATTGAATTGCTTTTCAAACTAAATTCAGAGAGTTGATTTTTGTCTTTGAAGACAGAGCCACTTTGTACAATATACCCTTTAGTGCTTAACTTTTGGCACTTCCTCCAACTTATTTTGTGGGTGTGTGTCTGAGAGTAAGCCTTCACTTTTATTTATTTATTTTTTAATTTTACTTTAAGTTCTGGGATACATGTGCTGAACATGCAGGTTTGTTACATAGGTATACATGTGCCGTGGTGGTTTGCTGCACCTATCAAATGGTCATCTAGGTTTTAAGCCCCACATGCATTAGATATTTGTCCTAATGCTCTCCTTCCCCTTTTCCCCTAACCCCCAACAGGGTTATGTTCCCTTCCCTGGGTCTATGTGTTCCCATTGTTCAACTCCCACTTGTGAGTGAGAACATGCTCACTCATGTTTGGTTTTCTGTTCTTGTGTTAGTTTGCTGAGAATGATGGTTTCCAGCGTCATCCATGCCCCTGCAAAGAACATGAACTTTTCTTTTTCATGCCTGCATAGTATTCCCTGGTGTATATGTACCACATTTTCTTTATCCAGTCTATCATTAATGGACATTTTGGTTGGTTCCAAGTCTTTGCTCTTGTGAATAGTGCTGCAATAAACATACATGTCCATGTGTCTTTATAGTAGACTCATACATAATCCTTTGGGTGTATACCCAGTAATGGGATTTCTGGGTCAAAATGTGTTTCTGGTTCTAGATCCTTGAGGAATCGCCACATTGTCTTCCACAATGGTTGAACTAATTTATACTCCTACCAAAGTGTAAAAGGATTCCTATTTCTCCACATCCTCTTCAGCATGTTGTTTCCTGACTTTTTAATAACTGCCATTTTAACTGGTGTGAGATGGTATCTCATTGTGATTTTGATTTGCATTTCTCTAATGACCAGTAATGCTAAGCTTTTATTCATGTTTGTCAGTGGCATAAATGTCTTCTTCTGAGAAGTGTCTATTCATATCCTTTGCCCACTTTTTGATGGGGTTGTTTGTTTTCTTCTTGTGAATTTATTTAAGTTCCTTGTAGATTCTGGATACTAGACCTTTGTCGGATGGATAGATTGCAACAGTTTTCTCCCATTCTCTAGATTTTCCAACCTATTTTTACATAAATCTAAGTTCTTGGATTTGTTGTTGTTTTGGGTATTAACCTAATTTTCCATTTATCTTGACATGCACTCTCTATGTCCATGATGTCTATGTATGTATGTATTAGTTGCTTAAAAAACAGAAACCCCTGGGTGTCACTGTGGAGGAGACTAAGGCAAAGTTGGGGGTGCAGTGGTGGCAGCAGCAGCAGTGTGGTAGGGCCAGTATTCTACATTGTAAATACTGTTATTTGTGTATACTGTAAATGATGATGTTGGTGGGCACTAACCAAGCCCGGGGAAACTGGGAACAATCTCAAAACCAAAAACAGACACAGCACAATCAGTGGCCACAGGCCACTGCAGAACAAATTCAACTTGCACAGATGATTTTGGACCATAATGATGCTGACTTTGAGGAGGTGAAACAGTTGATTGATAGTACAGGCAGGAACCAGGATGAATGTGTGATTGCTTTGCATGACTGCAATGGAGAGGTCAATGTTCTTCTGGAAGGAAACACAGACACACATTCCTGGGAGACGGTCAGAAAGAAAAAGGGAGTCTCAGGCCAGAAGGATGGTGGCCAGATGACATCCAATGAGGAAGGCAAAGAAAACTGAGACTGGGACAGAGACTATAGTCAGCAATGTGGTGGGCCACCAAGATGGGGGAGAGGAACCAACCGTGGATGAGAGTTTTGAGGTCAGGAAAATAGATCAGATGACACCAAGAGTGGAAGGTCTTCCAGAAGAGGAACAGAAAGAAGTGGAAGGGACTGTGGCCGAGGCAGAGGTGGCTCTGGTATGTGAGGAGGATGGTTTTCTGCTCAAGGAATGGGAACATTTAACCCAGCTGATTATGCAGAGCCAGCCAATACTGGTGATAACTACGGCAATAGTAGCGCCAATAGGTGGAACAACACTGGCCACTTTGAAACAGATAATGGGACAAGACTTGATTTCATTGGGGTTGAGGGGTCAAATTATCCCCCAAAATTTGAGGCTGCTCCTGGTGCATGGAGGACTGCAAGTGAGGAGTGGGGGACTGAAGACTAGAATGAAGATCTTTCTGAGACCAAGATCTTCACTGCCTCTAACGTGTCTTCAGTGCCTCTGCCTGCAGAGAATGTGACAATCAGAGAATTGACCTTGCTACTCTGCTGGGGAAGACACCATCTACAATGGAGACTGAATCATCTAATCCAGATCCATCTCAAGCTCCTTCTGTGGTCCCACCTCTGGTGTTCAGTAATTCGAAGTAGACTACCATATCACAGCCTGCTTCAGGGAACACATTTTCTCATCACAGTATTGTAAGCATGTTCGGGAAAGGATTTGGTGATGTCGGTGAAGCTAAAGGCTGCAGTACTACGGGCTCTCGGTTCTTGGAGCAATTCAAAACTGCTCAGGCTCTGGCTCAGTTGACTCCTCAGCATTCTCAATCTGGAAGCACCATCACCTCCTCTTGGAACATGGGCTCAATGACACAATCCCCATCACTGGTGCAGTATGATTTGAAGAACCCACATAATTTTACTTTAAGTTCTGGGATACATGTGCTGAACACGCAGGTTTGTTGCCTAGGTGTACCTGTACCTTTCCACTTCCAGCATCCCCCATCTCAATGAAACAGTATCTGCAGCTTCATTACTGATGGCAGTCAATCAGCACTCATCCTCCTTGGGTGGCCTGAGCCACATTGAGGAGGTTCCAAATACCAACACCGCACAACCCAGCAGCACATTGTCTACGCAGCAGAATACGCTTTCATCATCAAAATCTTCTGATCACACTTCGACATCCACTCTTTTGCATACAAGTGTGGAGGGTGAGGAGAATCTCCATTCTTCCTCCAGCACTTTTTTCACCACATGTGCACCTCCCCTAGTGGTCATTGTCTCCTCCAGTCTCAATAGTGGCAGCAGCTTGGGCCTCAGCCTAGGCAGCAACTCCACTGTCACAGCCTTGACTGGAAGCTCAGTTGCTATGACTTCAGGAAAAGCTCCTCCCAACCTCATTCCTGGGGTTCCACTGTTATTGTCTAATCTGTATATTAGGGCTTCAGGGCTCTTCCATGCCTAGTGGCATAAACCACAACAGGTTTATGGTTATGATGACTTACAGATGCTTCAGAAAAGATTTCCATTGGATTACTACAGCATCCTATTTCCCACACCCATTACTCCACTGACTGGGAGGGATGGTAGCCTGGCCAGCAACCCTTATTCTGGTGACTTCACAAAGTTCAGTCGTGGGGATGCCTCTTCCCCAGCCCCGGCCAGAACCGTGGCCCAACCTCAACAGGACCAGATGCAGACTCACAACACCATGCAGCAGACATTCCTGAACCTGGCACTGCCTCCTGGCTACAGTTAGACCAGCCTGCTGTACTATACAGGGGTCCCAGGCCTCCCTAGCACCTTCCAGTTTGGGCCTGCTGTGTTCCCTGTGGCTCCTACCTCTTCCAAGCAGCATGGTGTGAATGTCAGTGTGAACGCATCAGCTCCCCGCTTTCCAACAGCCAAGTGGATAGGGTCTCATGGATACAACACTGGTGTTTCATTACCTCCGGTCACATCGGCGTGCCAGATATCTTGGGTTCTGTATACTTCAAAACTCAGCAGTCCTTTGAAAAACAAGATTTTCCTTCCAATACTTCTGCTGCTTCCTACAACTTTCTTCAGCCCTAGGAAGTGGGGACCCCATCAATCCAGCCATAGCTGCTGCCTACCCACCTGACCCCTTTATGCACATTCTGACCCCCCATCAGCAGCCATACTCTCAGATCTTCACTGTCACCTGCAGCCGTTTGGCCAGATGGACAGCGAGCAATGTAGCCAGACCAGCTCCATCCTGCAGAAGCCCCAGACCAACAAGTCTGCCTACAACAGCTACAGCTGGGGGGCCAACTGAGGCCCTGACCCTCTTCTCCTGGTCCCATCTTCTGAGAGGCTTCTCAGCCTGGAAACTATGGAAACAGCATCAAGGAAAAAAGAATGTGGGGGGTTTCCACTGCCCCCAACCCTCAGCAGCCCACCCCATGCCTCAGCTTCATGTCTATCCCATTCCTATATCATCCCCACCCTGTTGTGTCTATTATAGGATTTGTATTTTCTCCTTTCTCCCTCCTCTCCCTTCCTTCTCGCTTCTTGCATTCAAGATTATGAAACTGCTGTGGGCCCTGCCCTTCCTTTGCTTCCTTCTGTTCACCCTGGTGGTGTATGAATGAGGTGGGGAGGTGGGACCTCCTAATATATATCAGTCCAACAGCCCTAAGTCTCCTTCTTTATTAGGAAAACAACAACAAAAATGGTATCATGAATATGAACAGCAGTGCCACATGAATTCGTTGAGGTGTTTTTTTTTCTTTTGTACTGTGTCCTCAAATTTAATGGATTAATGTGTCTTGTATATATAAAAAGAAAACCTTTAAATACAAAAAAAAAAAAAACCAAAACAGAAATCATGTCCATTCCAGATTACGTATTTCCATAATTTTCAGCATAAGCACCTTTCAGGAGCACACACAATGTTAGTTAAATACAGTTATGCCACTTTTCATTTTAACTGCTTCTAAGTTTTACTAAAAAACAAATTAATAGATCTATTGTTTATTACTATCATCATTTAGTGTGAATATGCTGTTCTCATTTTATATAAATACCTTGTTGAGCCATATTTTTGTCATTCATAATCAATAGTGAAAAAAAAGTTAGGTTTAATACTATGCCTCATTTGAAGTAAAATAATTACCTTTTTATGAGTAATGTTATGTTTTATAAATATCAAATTTCTAAAACCAAAATTATAACACTTAATTGAAATTTTATAGGCTAAGTAAAAATTCCAGAAGTCATATAAATGACTCCCCAATTTCTACTTATTCCATAATGTTTTTCCAAACTGAATGGAGAAGTTATTTGCAATTCATAAGCCGAATCAATTCTGTGATGGAATGTTCAGCTCAAATTTTAAACATAACTCTTGTCAGCAGTCATCATGTTTACCCTGTATATGAAATAATATGTAATCCCTGAAAATGTATGTCTACATTTAATATTTTTCTTCTTTCATACCTATGTTCTGTCTATTCATACATAACTATTTAACAGTTATCCAAGCGAAAAGAATTAATATTTACCTAGCACCTATCTTGTTCTCGGGTATATACAGGAAGTCACATACTACCTTTCTCGCTTAATTCTTACAACAGCTCTGTGAAGTTCTTATCCTCTTTTCACAGTTGATGAAACTGAGGCATAGAAAAGTGAATTTATCTAAAGTTATGTAAACAGAAAGTGGCATAAACCAGAATTTAAATGTATAATTAAGAAAAAAAAACAACTATCCTTATAATCTTCGATTGTAAATATCTAATTTATAGCATCTTATAAAGTGTTTACCACAGATCCTTTTACAATGTCAAAGGAATAATAAACTTAATAATTTCTGATAAAAAGAATGCTTTTGACATTATCATCTTTTTAATTTGCTGAACTTAGCACTTTAAATTTACTATGGGGTTTGCAAATTCATAGGGAGTGAAATTAGGCCATGATAAAGTTAATCCAATAAAGTGTTAAATCAGACAATTCCCTCGGGAAGGAAAAGTCACTACTAGTCTAAAGCATAATGTGCTCCAAGAGAAACAAGAGCCACCACAAAAAAGCTCCTTGAGTACCACAGAGCCACACCTGCCCAAGATTTGATGAAGAAGGCAGAGCAGGGGTGGGAGAAACAAAGGTAGAGCCTATTGGACAAGGCCTCTTCAAGAGACCAGCCTCTTTGCTGACTAAGACCTCAAATTGCTACCTGGTCACCTTTTCCCTCGTGGTGGGAAAGCAGCTTCACCGTGGTGTGTAGGGATGAGGTCTCTGGAGCCAGGCTGCTTGAATCTGAATTTTGATTGGTCGCTTAATATTTGTATGACCTCAAGCAATTCATTTAACAAATGCCTTAGTTTCCTTGTCTGTGAAATGGACATGAAATAAATCAGTATGTATGGAATGTGAAGAATGAAACATGCCGCATAAGAAACTTTCATAACTGATACCTATTACTTTTATTAAAAGATCTTTTCATCACCACTAATACCAATCCATTTGCTTCATTTCCTCTGGTAACTTTATCTTTGAAGAAAAAAAGCAAAACAAAACAACTTCCCCACTTCCCCATGAGTCAGCACCTCAAGAAAGTTATTTTTAGACAAACCTACTACATCTTTAAGAAGAAAAAAGGGCAGACCAGTTAGATATTACATCAGGATCTAGTCTTAGTAATTGTATTCATGTATCTACCCTTTAATTCTAACATCAATGGTAAGGTCAAAATTTGTCATTAATATACACCACCTTGACAAAATTAGAAATTAGATTCTCTCTAAAAGCTAAGCAAGTTTCTGTCAAACAAGGAAAGCTATGTTAAAATAAAATCATTCTTATGGATCCTAGAAAGAAAATAAAACATCCCCCAAAATCAACAAATCAAACAAATAATAAAAATCATTCATATGTATATGTGTGTGTGTGTGTGTGTGTATTTATAAACACGTATTTATGTATAAACACACATGGGTATTAGGAGAATCTATGACACTTTTAATATAAGTCTTTAGGATAGGATTAAAATATTACTCTTTTGACATTTTAGGTATTATTACACATGGTAAGAAAATATTCAAGAATTTGGTTTGAAAAATGCCCAGGTGTTAGTGTGCTGGTTCAGTCAAGCATGCCCTGGAGACCTAACCTTCCCCCCACCACCCCAGGGATGCAATACTGTTCTGGTCTAGTGGCTACCGCCACTAATGTGACCTTTACAGAGGTGGCCTGAATGAGTTATCACTACAATGCTCTTGGAATGAAAAGCACCACATCAGTACTTATTGTGCTTTGCATTTTTTATGATTCAAATCTTTTACAAGAGATGAGCAGCTCCTAAAGATATTAGAAGAGTGGTTTATAAATAGGAAGTGGCCATAGTTGCAATTCATTGGTTTCTGAAAAGCTGTAATTGCTACATGAATATTTTTATCTTGGAAATGTTAATAGAAACATTCACTAAATAACAGAAAAAAGGCAAGACTATAAATAACAATGCTACTTGAGGAGTGTAGAGTTATTTTTAGAAAACTTGAAGGTATAATTTTGTTTCCTTCCTACAGGAAGACTAATAAAAATAAAACCCTCTCTCAGAATAGAGCACCATTGCTTATGACATCTGTGTCCATGTGTGGCTCCAACAGCAATGGCCACTGATGCCTCCATCTTGTAATGGGGCATCCCACGATGGCTGCCATTTTGTATTTCTTCCCGTATATGAACAGGCCAGCAGCGTACGTACAGCTGTTTTTATCAGCTATAAAAGATAATTTTGCTGTATTAACGCCATAAATTTGATAGAGCCAGCGAGACTTCTACAGAATAATGGCTTAATTTTTCATTCTAATAATAACTGCCTGCCAGTTGAAATGAATAGGAGCAAAAACAAACATTCCTGTTCTATAACATGATCCGTGACATATGTACCTCTTAGGAGGCCCTGGGAGGGAAGGCCTGTCCCCCTCCAATTCTCCCTATGGCAGTAAAAACCTGAACACTAGGGAGAAATTCTGACAGTAAAGGAGTTCACGAGAAAGTGGCCTAGCTGTCCTACACTTAAATCCACAATTGGCTGGAGGCCTGATTTAAGATGAGGCACATTTTAGATCTTTACATAGTGCAGTGGTTTATTTCTCAGTCATAGTCTTCTGCAGCTTTGAAGGCTCCCTGGAAAATTCTGATCTATTCCTTTCCCTCTTTCTTCTTTTCTCCCCATCCTTCTAGCACTATATGCATAAAAAGTGAATAATTCAATTATTCACTTGTTTGTATAGATTTTTTGGTTGACAACTTAAAAGTGTTTCTTTTTAAATGCCAGAACAAATCTTTATACATTTAAGTGAAAATAAGGTCATGCAAGTTTGTGCCAACAAGCTACTCAGGCTTTATGTAGTTATTGATTTATCTACCTAATGAGACTGAATATCAGCAAATTGTTTTTCATTCTTTATAAGAGACATCACTTTCTGGAAAGAAAATTTAGTGAATTCCAATGCAAATTTACTATTTTGGGAATGCAGTGGGTTTATTTTCATCAATAAATCAACATTTTCATCTACTTTTGTCTTCCCTTCCATTTTTTTTCCAAATGATTTTGATTCTTCATCCAAGAAAGCTCAAAACCTTTTAACTCTTTTCTCCTTCATTAGATTATCACAATAATTTTTCCTTTCTTTTTTATATATTTTTCTATATTTTCAAGGATTTCTAAGAGAATATCTTTTGCTTTTTAAATTGCAAGCGGAGAGATTTCTAGATATATAATTTTTTAATATACCTTTCAAGTTATTTCACAAATTAATGTTATATATGTGGAAATTTACAAAGGAATACCTCAGCATAACTGATAGGTGAACTATGCACAATTCCATTTTATAGGAAACAGTACTAAGCTGGGAAGAGAATAAAGGATCATGTTTAAATCCATTGTTTTAAAACACCTGTATTACAGGAGAGGCATTTTTTTCCTGATGATTTTGAAAAGTTCATACTTCTCTCCATCCAGTCAGTATTAACTACTTGCAATGGTACGATAAAAAGTATTTACTTAGAAGGTGGTACTAAACACAATTTTCTATGCTTCTTTTTTTGAACTATTTTTTCCAAAATAATTTCAAACTCACAGAAAAATTGTAAGAACAGTACAAGAAACTTCTGAATATTCTTTGCCCAGGTTCCAAGTTAACACTTTACAACATTGCTTTATCATTCTTTCTATAGATATTCACACATTTTTTTCTGAATTGCACAAGAGTAGCTGCATACAACATATCCTTTAACCCCAATACTTCAGTGTTTATTCCTAGAAACAAGTTTTAAATTCAGAAAATTTAACATGGATTTAATGGTATTCTCTAATCTACACTGTAGATTTCAATTTCAATTGTTTTAGTAATGTCCTTTATAACAATTTTCCCCCAGCACCAGATGCGATCCAGGATCTCTTTAGTATCCTTTAATCTGGAACAGTTCACCAGACTTACTTAGTATTTCACATCTTAGAAATCATTAAAGAAATACAGGCTGATGTCTTATAAGAAGTCTCATAGTTTATTTTTTTAAATTATTTTTTGTTGTTTCCTTATTAGGTTCAGGTTATGCATTTTGGCAGAAATACTACATAAGCAATGCTTTCATACCAAATTGTTATATCAGAAGAAACATGGTATCTGTGTGCCCTTTACTAATGATATTAATTTTGATTCCTTGGTTAAGATACCACTGCAACAAACATCCCTATTACAAAGAGTTAAAGATTTGTCTGCAGTTTTTTTTTTTAAGACTAAGGATACATAGTGAAAACTGCATTCAAAAGTCACTTGTATTTTTTTTTTCCTTTAGAGTAATTCTGTTTGAAATAAGTTGAATTCTTTTGCTTATCTTTGCATTGAATTTTAGGTTTTCTCCCCATCCCCAGCTTCATTAGTTTTATTTTGTTTTTTGAATCTGCAGAGTATTTATGTAATTCCAAAAGTCAAAATTATACAAAAACATGGTACTTAGAAAAAAAGTTACTCTCTCCTATAAATTCCACCCTGAACTCCTTTCCATAAAAAATCAGTTTTAGAAGTTTCTAGTTTATTCTTTTTTTACATAAAAATAATCATGTTTTCTTATTTCTCCTTTCTCCCATAAAGAGTAGCAGGCTGTAGATACTTCTTTGCACTTTGATCTTCTCCCCTTAATAATACATACAGAAAATCAGTTTCTATCAGTTCATAGAAATTTTCTTCTTTTTCCTCATTCCATAGTACTCCTCTGTGTGTATGTTCCATAATTTATTTAATCTTGCTTGCTTAGGCAATTTAGTAACTGCCAATAGTTTCTAATTACAAGTGATACTTGTTAGAGGTGTGTCTTCAGTCTAAATTGCTATAAGTAAAATTTCTGGGCCAAATGAGTTTGTAGTTAGAGGTGTATCTTCAGGCTAAATTGCTAGAAGTAAAATTTGTGGACCAAATGAGTTTGTAGTTTTGTTAGATGTTGTCAGATTCCCTTTTAAAAGAGTCACGTTTTGGATGGCCACCAACAGTGAAAGAGAATGTCCATTTTCCAACAGGCGTGTCAATGCTAACCTTTTGCAACTCTGACTAACCAATGAGGCCTAGTATTTAGTATATTTTAATGTAAATTTAAATTTAATAGTATTCAATATACTTAAACTTGAATTTCTCTTTCATAAATAAACAACTTTTAATAGATTTGAAGGTCATTTTAATATTTTAAAAAATACTATGTTTCGGTAATTTGTCCATTTTGAACTTAGCCTTTTTTCCTTAATATTAGAAAGTTTCCTGCCTGTTAAAACATTAGCCCTTTAAGATATCTTTTGAATACTGTTTCTGAATTTATCATTTGTTTTTAGACCAATACTTGCAAATGGTTTATTTTTATGTAGCAAAATGTGTCAGTCTTTTATTGCTTCTCGTTTTTAAACAATAGTTCAAAAGCTTTACCCTAAACCTAAGTTATAAAGGCACTTACTGAGGCTTTAATCTAATATTTATACATTTTTATATTTAAACTTCTGAACCATTTGGACTTTGTTGTTTTCTGTGGTTTCAGGAGTGAGTTTATTACTTTTAAGATATTTTCTAAATGGGTATCTAGTTATCTCAAAATCATTTATCAAAATGTCCAGTTTTTTTGTTTTCTTGTTTTTAATAAAATAGGCCCTCTTATGAAAAAATATCAGTTTGACATTCAAAATATGTTAACAAACCTAGACTTTCATCAGGCTTTCTCTATTACTATCCCAACCAGGAAACAAAAGACTGGGTCCAATAGCTACCCTAGAACAGAAAGTCTTAAGTAGTTAATTATTAATAACTTTATCCCTATTCTCCAAGTAAATTCTTGGTTTCAGTGCAACACTCATTTGTATTCAGGAAGTACCTGGCCTCTTTGGAGCAAGGAGCTTTTGTCTTGGATTAAATTGGTGATAGTCAAAATATTGATACAGACATTCCCATTTCCTTCATGATAAAATAAATGCTTTTTAAATAATAGTGTTATCATTAGAGCCTATGAATGAAAGATAAAGAAAAAAAGTACAATTTTGTTGCTGATTTGAGATACCACTTTATCACAGGCTAAATTTCCATATGAACTTAGGTCTATCTCTGGTTGTTCTCTTCTAGTCTGTTGATCTGTCTATTCAGGTATCAGTGCCACATTTCTTCAATTATAGAGGCTTTGTAATGCATTTTAATGCTTGTCAGGACTAGCACCTACCCTTTCCTCAAAAAGCTTTTCATTTGTATTATTTTCCTCAATATTTTTGAACGGTCACTTTTTCAATAAAAGCTTTAGCATCAATTCTTCTAGCTCTAAAAGTAAAACTTGTTGGTTTGGAAACACACTAAATTCATACATTCAAAGAAAGTGACATCTATGTTAAGACACCCTTTTCATTTGTTAATGTGTACTTTTCTGTCTTTCAGGTGTGTTTTATAATTTTCTTCATATGTTTTTCATGTTATTTTGTTAAGTTTATGCTTTGGCATTTTAATTGTTATCACTAACAATATAACAGGTTTTTACTCTTTCATTGTATCTTCTAAAACTAGTTGCTATTGGTGTATTAGTCCTTTTTCACACTACTATAAAGAACTGCCTGCGACTGGGTAATTTATAACGGAAAGAGGTTTAATTGATTCACAGTTCTGCATCGCCAGGGAGGCCTCAGGAAACTTACAGTCTTGGTGGAAGGAGAAACAAGGTGGCATGAGAGAGAGAGAGAGAGAGAGAGACAGAGAGAGAGAGACAGAGAGAGAAAGAGACATCAGGGTAAACTGCCACATTTAAACCAACAGATCTTTTAAGAACTCCTTCACTATCACAAGAACAGCATGGGGAAACCTCCTCCATGGTCCAATCATCTCCCACCAGTCTCTCCCTCCACGTAGGGATTACAATTTGAGATGAGGTTTGGTGGCCACACAGAGCCAAACCATATTAATTGGTATATGTGAAGACTAATGATTTTTGCCTGTTAATTTACAGTCTGCTACAGTGAGGAATTACTTTATTGTTTAAGTTAGTTTGACCATTTATTATTTAGGGTTTTCCAGCAGGTATATATACTATCATTTCATCAGCAATAAAGACTTTCGCTTCTTTACCAATTTGTGTTTCTCTAATTGTTTTGTCTTGTCTAATTACAATGGCTAACAATTTCAGGATAACATTAAATGTAGTGGGGACAGTGGACATATTGGCTTATTCCTGATCTCAGTGGAAATTCTTCTGCTTTCCTGTTAAGTAACATGCTGACATTATAATTTAAGCATATGTTTTTGTCAGGTAGCCATTTATCCTTTCTTTTTTTTCTTTTTTTTTTAATTGCGTTTTAGTTTTGGGGGTACATGTGAAGAATGTGTAAGATTGTTGCATAGGTACACACATGGCAGTGTGGTTTGCTGCCTTCCTCCCCATCACCTATATCTCTCATTTCTCCCCATGTTGTCCCTCCCCTAGTTCCCCGTGACAGACCCCAGAGTGTGATGCTTGCCTCCCTGTGTCCATGTGTTCTCATTGTTCAACACCTGCCTATGAGTGAGAACATGTGGTATTTGATTTTCTGTTTCTTATGTCAGTTTGCTGTAATTTAAGCATTTGTTTTTATCAGGTAGCCATTTATCCTTTTTATCCTTTTTAAATTAAGAATTGGAATTGAATTTGTCAAATGCTTTTTCGGTTTCTGTGAGAAAGGACAAATAATTTTTCTCCTTAGACTTAGTAAAATGGTGATTGATATTCAGATTTTCTATTATCAAAATTTGCATTCTTGATACAAATAACACTTAGCCATCGCTTATTTTTCTCGATAATTTTCTATTTGTTAGTATTTATTTAGAATCTTTGTATCAATGTTGATGAGTGATGTTAGTTTGTAATTTTCTTTTTTTTCTATTATCAAGTCTTTGTATTAATGTTATACTAGCTTCATATAAAGAATTTTAATGTTTAACTTTATTTTTTATGCTTCCAGACATTTTATATAGCATTTGAACTAGCTAATTACTAAGTACTTGAAATAATTGTGAACTATCCGGGGATAGTCCTTTTTAGTAGAGTAGTTCCCTGTTGGTTACTTACTTTCTTTAAAAAAAATCTCTCTATGGATTTCTTTTGGTGAATTCTCTTTTCCTTGGAAACCATACATTTCATCTATATTTTCAAACGGCTTGTGTGGAGGAGTGCAAAGTAATTTCTTATAATTTAAAAAAATTTTGACTCTGAATCAGTAGTTATTTATTCCTCATAATTTTATATTTTGTATATTTGTGCTTTCTCACCTTATTTCTTGATTAAATAATGGCTGGTGTGTGTGTGTTTTAAATACCGTCTTCTCAAAGAAACAGGCCTTTGGTTTATTAAATTGATCTACTGTTTTACTATGTTCTACTTCATTAATTTCCATCTTTTTTTTTAATTGATTCTTCCCTTGTGCTTCTTCATATTTACTTTGTTTTTCTCTTTCTAGATTTTTGAGTTAGAAATTGAATTCATTTATTTTTATTTTTAAATTTTTACTGATGTAGGTGTTTAAAACTATAAATAGTTTCCTGGTACTGCTTTAAATTTATCAGTTAGATTCAAACATGTATTATTTTATATTATTTTTACCATTTTAATTTGTGTTTGCATTTCTTCTTTCACTTAAGAGTAAAGTTTTTTTTTTCTTTTAATTTCCAAGCAGAATGAGTTTTAGTTTTATTTTTCATTGAATCGGGAATGTTGTTTTTATTTCATTGAATCAAGAATGTTGTTTTATTTCATTGAATCAGGACTGTTGTATGTAAAGTGTTTTGAAATTCATGAAATTTTCTGAGCAAATTCTGTGATCAATTGTTGTGAACATTGTATATGCACTTGACAGGAAGACTCATTCTCAATTATCATGGCATATTGTTTGATACATTTCCAAAAGATCTACCTTATTGATTATGCTGTTTAGTTCTGCTACTCATATTTTAATATAGTTAATGTGTTTTGCATGAAGGATGGAATGTTATAATAATCCTACTATCAGTATTTCTATTTTATTTGACTCAAAAATATCCATAACTGTTATATGTACATTATAAATTGCCGCTTCAGGTTCTCTGTTGTTTCAGCAGCATCCTTAATTTTTCTCATACTTCATTCTTTTCACTGCCATATCTCAAGGGTCACACCCTTTATTTATAACTGTGTCTCCCAAAAGCAATACTTCTTTTAGGTTTCAGCCTCTTCTCCTGTTCAGATTCAAGCCCTTTCTCTATAAATGATGCAGTGAACCACTCAGGCCCAGATCTGTTCTCAGTATCGGTTTCTCTTTCTGAGGATGATTTTGCCTGTGCTTCGTTGATGACTTTGAATCCTATCTACTTTTTCACATGCAGTCACCAAGGATCCCCCTCCTCCATGTTCTCTTCACTCACAGACTTATAGAGGCAAAGGAAGCTCTGTTGGAATTCAGTATATATTTCTCTACTTCCAGGCAATACAAAGGTTATGATATTCTCAGTTTCTAGTAGTAATGCCAAAGCCATGGATCCTGTGTGGTTTTATTAAACAATATCCTGTTGATATTGTTTGTTATTTAAGATGATGTATACATAGAGAGACACTTAGGCAGTTACCATTTTCTTAAGCCAACCACTTTTAACTTGAGTTGGGGGCACTGGACCCTCTGAGTAGAATGTGCTTTTAAATGTGGTGTTTGCTGTAAAAAAGTAAATGTCCCTACTCTCTTGCTGAGTTGACCATTCTAATACTGTTCTTCTCTGGCACATAATCAAATATTTAGAAAAAAAGTTTCATGTGAATTTTTGCAAAATCATCCTCTCTCCCTTAAGTGCTTCTTTTTGGAATGGGACAGACATTTCCTGACCCAATTTGTAAAGGAAGATTATCTGTTGGCTTGAGTAATGTCTGCATATTTTTCCCAAGAAAAAAGTCTTAGGAAGACTCATATTTTCAAATTTAAGAAATTTCCTTTTAGCACTCTCCTCTTCTCCCAAAAGACAAACACAATGAATATTAGGTGGACTATAAGAAATGTGAAAACTTGGGCTTATATAAAATTAACATGAATATAATGTTTTGTGCAACTCATAACAAATGATCATTTGGAGGTAAATCTATCTTTTGCTCATTAGTTACACTACCAAAACACCTAAGCATAAATCTATGTATTTGATAAGAATACTTAGTAACCACAGGAACAGCAAGCACTAGAGAAAGATAAACATCAAATAACAGTACAATAAACTAATGTATGTTCAAAGTTTCCCTTTCATATTTAGAAAGAGCAGTAATCTGCTACTGTTTAAAAAAATAGACTCATAGGTAGGACAAGGAATATAGTACCAATCTCATGTGTGTCAAAGTAATAGGTATTCAGGAAAAAAATTTGAAATAAAATTACGAGTTTATGCTGACAAATCTCAGAAGACATAGCCTTTTTTAAAGTTTGATGTTCTATTCTGTCAGCAAACATGCCTGAAACGCTAGGATCTTTCAATAGCAGATCATTCTGTAGACAAATATTTCAGTGCATTTTTGTACTCTTTTTTGATGACATTGGTCAAATTGGCTAGGCTTGGCTAATTATTGTATAGGAAGTGGTGGTGGTAAATATACATTCCATTCAAAACTCTTAGTGACTGGTCAGTTCAGCTGAACGTATACTCAAAAATAAAATAAGTTAATGTGCTATTAACTAGGAATCTAAATAACCTGATATGGTATCAGTAAATGTCTCAGAGATAGTTTGTTCGTTTATGTTATGAAGTTTAAGACCTCATCTAAGCTCTATAGTTTCTCTTCCCATAAAAAAAGCAGTAGGAATGTTGCCTACAGACAATCCAGCACTGAAGAACCTGATAAGGTAAATTTTCCCTGAATTAAATAGTGAGTGTTGTATTACAATACTGTAACCACATCTATATCTTTGAAAGAAAGAGGAAAAAGATATGAGCAGTTTACACGAGCACCTACTTACTCCAGTGTGTCTTTTTCATTTCCTTAGTTACTTGAAGACCTGCAATTAGCCCACAAAAATCTAAGTTCTCTGTGGCCAAATAAAGCAAAATTGCGATTAACCCAAGATGGAGCATTTTGGTCATTAGAAATGGTGGTTAATTGTGTTATTGTTACTAATTCACAGTAATCACTTTCTGTTTCAGTATTCTTGTTGAAATTCTCTGAGAAAATAAATCAACTTAATTTCTTCACTCAGTGAGAGACAATATAAATAAAATTGTACCAGTATACTAGGACATATGCTAGAATTATTTCTTTGTAAAAAATGTCCTGATCTTGGAATCCAGAACAATACTTTATACATAACAAAGCCTTCAATAAATATGTTGAGAAGTTGCTTCTCCATATAAATGGAACACAAAAATAGTTCATTATGGATCTTGTTAGCAAAGTTCTGGTTAAAAGTATTTTAAGGTAATTGGTTCTAAATCCTCCTTAGCAAAGAATGAATGTTTTTCTAACATCCTACTTAGGATCATAAGGCCTGCCAATTCATTAGGGTGTCTGTGAAATAAAGGATTTAGATGAGAATGTTGGGGTTCATTAACAATCTCCAATTCTAAGAATAATTAATCTTTTTATTGTGAATGATAACCAAGCTCATGTACAAACTCTCTGAATTACTAATAACCCTAGCAGGAGGTGTGTATTAGTAAGGTCTATAGTAGGTAAGCCCAAGTGTTAGTTGATGCAATCTTGAAGAGGTAACAGATTTGTTCCTGTTGAAATGCTACATTCCTTGAGGTGGTAGACGGATGAAAGAGGAATTCACTTTGTTAATAATGTGTAGCATTCTAAATCTGCTAATAGGTCATTCATTTATATGGCTCTTGAATGACTACCTTTGGGAAATCCCAAATGATTTCAATTAAAGTGGTCATTATGGAAGTCAATAATTATGGTAGTATTTGAGAGGCAATTCTTTTGTAATATGAGATAAATGAAGAGAAGATATCACCAAAGCCTTAGGGACTTTGAAAGTGACAAGAAATATGTAACAATATTTAATGTACATGTGAGGACATATTTGAAACACGGCTGTGATCCTTGTGGCCTCATCAGAAGTTTCTTGACGATCCTGGAACAAGTATGAATGTCAGTGTTGGAAGCTAAGCAGTGTGGCAGAAGAAAAGCAGTGCCTTTGGACAACAGTGGCTATGCATGAGGGAATTAAATCATAATAATCCTATGGAAGCAGAAAGTAATGTGACAGAATTTGCTGAGGAGTTTCTGCAAAGAACCCATGTTTCCATCTTCTGATACCCAAGTATAGTCCTTTCACTGACCTTAACACCTGCCTCACACTAGATTGTAGAACTTCCTTGATACGGATTCAGTACTAACTTCCCACTTGCTGTCTGGCTGTACTTTCTTAGCTCACAAAATATAACTATTGCTGCTAAGAGATTATTGATCAGACGCCTAACATTATTACTGAATTCTGTGGTACAAACTAAACATGCTACTGTATTTCTTTGTTTCTACTTTCAGCATTACATTGAACATGACATTATTTTACCAAAATCTGTCCACTCCCAGCTAGTTCACTGTAATATTTTTGATTTGTTTACAAAGGATAACTTATTTTAGCCAAGAATCTGTTCTAGAGCAAACAGGTACAACTTCTGACTCAAGAGGATAAATTATTCTTAGCCACCGACCCATGTCTTTGCTTGGTTTCTTGGAGAGGTTTTATGGGAATTATCTAAAACTTCTGCCTCTTTCCATTCAGTTAATTGTCACTGGATTCATTTTTTTCTTTTTCTATTTGTTAACTTGCTTATTTATTCATTCATTTATTTTAGGAAGAATATTTAACATGTGATCTATACTTTTAACAAATATTTAAGTGTATAATACAATACTATTAACTATAGGCATGATGTATAGCAGATCTTTGGAACTTATTTATCTTGCATAACTGACATGTTATTCCCACTGAATAGCAACATTCCATTTCTCCCTCCTCCCAGCCCCAGAAACCCCCATTCTACTCTCTGCTTCTATAATTTTTGCTATTTCAGATACCTCATGTGTTCTTACATCACCTGGATGAAACTCAGGTTCTGTTTAAGATCTAAGCCAAAGGGGAGCTTGAAACATCTATGATTTTATAATCTGTCTAGTCATAAAGATATCTAAAATCATTTTAAGATATTCATGAAAATTTTTAAAAACTAAAAATTTGAACAGGAAAATTATCCATGAACAGTAGAGAATGTGTTTTCATGCTTTTCACTATACACTTAATAGCAAAGTGTGAAATGATCAACTTTCAAACACCTAAATTAAGACTTGGTCTGCAATGATTTGGGCCTTTTCTGGTCACTCTATCAAGATTCCGATCATCCTATTCAAGACCAATGCATGTCATGGAGGATGGCAACAAAAACTTCCACCCAGTTGTGCTATGTGACATTTGGAAGCACAGTTTCATAGTAGGTTGGTGATCCAACACTGAAAGACCAGACATCCCTGGATGACTCAAAGCCCATGAACTTGATGCCTGAGGCTAAGCTGACATAACAGAGGTAAAACTCCTATCTTCTGATGCCACAATCCTATCTTCCTTTAGAGTTTATTAAATAAGAGTTTTCTATAACCCTGAGTGGAGAAATACATACTGTATTCTTATATAATTTCTTAGCCTATTTTAGTACATAGTTTCACACTACCAATTGATTCAGGGAAGCTGAATCAACCCTTTCCAAACGTAAGCAGTTGGAATTTGAGTTTGCTTGAATTCCGGTTCCTGAGCATATCATCATGCTCAAGAAATCCAGATATCCTTTATCTAGCCCAGTGTTATAAGATGGTTAGACCCCCTGAATATGAACAACCAGCACTATCCAGCATGTTTGGATTATATCCAGGCCTCACTGCATGCTTTTCAATACTATGCCTTCCTCAGCAACTGTGATATTCAGTGTCTCCCTCTGCAACCTGTACTACCACTTCATTTTAACCTCAATTGTGCCGCAGCTACTTATCAAGAAGATATCAGGGTCCATTGAGGTCTGTGTTGCACAGGCTCTGTTCTGTCCAGACACCACAGGATGTGTTTATCTGTCTTGATTTTTCCTACAACAAACCTGCTAATGCCTCAAAGCAGTTTAATCAGCAATGATGGTTTTTATTATCAGCAAAGTATGTGACCCTACCTCGATGTTCACATAAATAATTATCTAAAGCAGAAGTCTTTGGAGTAGTTTTTAAGGTAGATTTCTTTGTTTAAGTGAAATAAGATGTGGAGTTGCCCTAGTTGAAGTAGGAATGGAGGATCCAGAACACTTCCTTCTGGTTCTATTCTTGCTTCTCCACCTCACCCCTTACTATTGGATTCCCTGCGATAGCTCCAGGTCTGGTCTCGAAATTCTCAAAGCTCCCGTTAACCTTCCTGACCCCACTTTAGCAGCTGAACACTGGTGAAATATTTACCATCTATAAGCAATGCTCCTTAGGGAATGACCAAGTCTCAGCTATCTCTGGATCATCTGACAATCCCAGAAAAGCAGTGATTGCTACATATAAGCCATCTGCTTCATTGTGGTTCTCACCCATGATTTTCCATCCTGGATCTTCCCCTCCGGCTGTTCCAGGATAACCTCAGACACTCTGCATCAGGATGTGATGCTAGTTCCTATTGAAAACTAGTACCCTGACTCCACACTAACAAGAGTTGAATTGAACTAGACTTCTGACAGTGCCAAAGCAGAATTCAAATACATGGTTGATTTGGAGAGATTTTACCCTGAGACTCAACTGTAACATGAGTGGTACATTTAATCCAACACAAAGGAGTGACAGTTGGGTAGATAGAGTGCACAAACAAGAGAAAATCATTGGGAAAAACTTTTATGAGGTACCTGAAGCCAGTTCCCTGTTATCTAACTAAGTTCTTTATCCATTCATTTCAATCTTTCATTAAACTACAATTTTCAGAACATCTGCTTGGTGGCACTTCATGAACTTTCAATACCAGTTGGCACTATTTTTTTTTCTGAATGTGGCTATTAAGTCACAGACTGTACCTCCTGGCCATTCACCTTTATCTAGGACTGACCCAGCATTCCCCACCCCTCCTAGCCACCACTTGAAGCTGCAAGCATTCAAATTTCATTATTGTCATATGGAGCATAAGTATGATAAGTTATTAGAAAAATATTTTAGGTTTCTACTAAAGTTGATGCCTCTTATTGTAAGTATAATGTCATTTCATGAAAAAGTATGAGAAGAACTTTTTTCTTTGTCTAAGTAATCTTTGTAAATAGTATACCTCTGAAAACAAAGTATAGGACACAGTGGGGATATATAAGAGGGGGAAATTGTACATGGGAAGATGACTTCAAACACTTACAAGTATACTTATAAGCATGTTGAGTATGCACACATACATATATATGCACACAAAACATATAAATATAAAATACATATAAGAATGTACACGTATGTACATACAATGTATGTGTATAGCAATATATGCACACAATTCCTAACCATACCTTTAAATAGTTGTTTTCATGTTCAAATGCATTTTTCCTATATTATTTTCACCTGAGTATAGAAAGGCTTTAGCATAAAGAAAAGGTACTAAGTCTAAATACTAGTGCTGAAGAGAAGCAGAGCAAGATAGTGAAACAGAAAGTTCCACCAATTGTTTCTTCCACCACCCTCTACAAGACACCAAGTTAACAACTATCTACACAGAAAAAAACACCTTCGCAAGAACCATATATTAAGTGAGCACTCATAGTACCTAGTTTAACTTCATATCTCTGGAAGAGAGACTGAAGATATTGAAAAAAGTACTGAATCATTGATACCACCCTTTCCCACCCCTAGCAGCCATGGACTGGTGTGGAAAACATCTCTGGGTGCTGGGGGTGGGGGGAGCGGAAATACAGCAATTAGGAGGCACTGAACTCAGTGCTGCTCTATTAGCGCAGAAAGAAAAACCAGACTGAACTCAGATGATGCCCACCCACACAGGGAGCATGTAAACCAACCCTAGCCAGAGGAGAACTGCTCATCTTAGTGGTCTGAACTTGAGTGCTTGCAAACCTTGCTTGAAACAGAGATATGTGACCTTTCAGACAGAATTCAAAGTAGCTTTTTTGAGGAAATGCAAAGAAATTCAAGACAACGCTGAGAAAATTAAAAATTCTATTAGATAAATTTAAAGAAGTTGAAATTGTAAAAAAATCAAACAGAAATTCTGGAGCTGAAAAATATAATTGATATATTGAAGAATGTATCAGAGTCCTTTAATAGCAGTCCTTTAATGAATTGAGCAGAAGAAAGAAATACTGAGCTTGAAGATAGCTATTTGAAAATATACAGTCAGGGGAGATGAAAGAAAAAATAATAAAAACCAATGGAGCATGCTTACAAGATATAGAAAATAGCCACAAAAGGTCATACCTAAGAGTTACTGGCCTTAAAGAGGAGGTAGAGAAAGAGACAGAGATGGAAAGTTTATTCAAAGGGATGATAAAAGAATTTCCCAAACCTGGAGAGAGACACCAGTACAATATCCAAGTACAAGAAGGTTGTAGAACACCAAACAGATTTAACCCAAAGAAGACTACCTCAAGGCATTTAATAATCAAACTCCCAAAGGTCAACAAGTACATCCTAAAAGAAGCAAGAGAAAGGATCCTAAAAGCAGCAAGAGAGAAAAAAAAATAAAATACAATGGAGCTCCAATATGTCTGGCAGCAGACTTTTCAGTGGAAACTTTATAGACCAGGAGAGAGTAGCATAACATATTTAAAGTGATGAAGGAAAACAACTTCTACCCTAGAATAGCATATCTGGTGAAAATATCCTTCAAACATGAAGGAGGAATAAAGACTTTCCCAGACAAACAAAAGTTAAGGAATTCCATCAGTACCATACCTGTCCTACAAGAAATGCTAAAGGGAGTACTTCAGTCAGAAAGAAAAGGACATTAATGAGCAGTAAATAATCATCTGAAGGTAAAAAACTTGTAATAGTAAGTACACAGGGAAAGACTGAATATTATAACACTTTAACTGTGGTATGTAAACTACACTTATCCTAAGTAGAAAGACTAAACGATGAACCAATCAAAATTAATAACTACAACTTAATAATTTTTCAAGACACAGTAAAATAAGATATAAGTGGAAAATAAAAGTTAAAAAGTTGGGAGATGAAGTTAAGGGAGTTTTTATTAGTTTTCTTTTAGCTTGTTTGTTTATGCAAATAGTGTCAAGTTGCTGTCAGGTTAAAGTAATAGGTTGTAAGATAGTATTTGCAAGCCCCCTGGTAACCTCAAATCAAAAACCATACAGTGGATGAAAAAAAATTAAAAGCAAAAAAACTAAATCATGTCAGCAGAGAAAATAACCTTCACTAGAGGAAGACAGGAATGAAAGAAAGAAGGAAGAGAAGACCACAGAACAGTCAGAAAACAAATTTTTTAATGGCAGGAGTAAGTCCTTACTTATTAACAATAATGTTGAATGTAAACGGGCTAAACTCTCCAATCAGCTAGTTCTGGAAGTCCTAGGTGAATGGATGAAAAAGTTAAGAGACATTAATCTGTTGACTACAAGAAATATATTTTACCTGTAAAGACACACATAGACTGAAAATAAAGGGATGGATAAAATATTCTATGCTAATGGAAACTAAAAAAGAGCAGAAGTCAATATACTTACATCAGACAAAATAGATTTCAAGACAAAAACTATAAGAATAGACAAAAATGTTACTATATGAAGATAAAGGGAGCAATCCAGCAAGAGACTATGACAGTTTTAATAATACATGCACCCAACATTGGAGTACCAGATATATAGAGGAAATATTATTGCGCTAAAGAGAGAGGTAGGCCCTAATACAATAATAGCTGGAAGCTTCAACACCCAATTTTCAGCATTGAGCAGATTTCCCAGAAAAAAACTCAACAAAGAAACATCAGACTTAATCTGTACTATAAACCAAATGGATCTAGTAGATATTTAAAGAACATTTCATCCAAGTGCTGCAGAATACACATTCTTTTCCTCAACACATAGGCCATTCTCAAGAATAGATCATATGTTAGATCACAAAAAAAGTCATAAAACATTTTTTAAAAAGTTAAATAGTGTCAAGCATCTATCTCTGACCACAATGGAATAAAACTAGAAATTTATAACGAGTGATTTTTGAAACTATAAAATGCACAAAAATATAACAATATGCTCCTCAATGACCATTGGGTCAATGAAGAAATTAAGAAGAAAATTGAAAAATTTCTTGAAACAAATGATAATGGAAACGCCACATACCAAAACCAAGGGGATACTGCAAAAGCAGTACTAACAGATAAATTTACAGCTATAGGTTCCTACACCAAAAAAGAGAAAAAACTGTAAATAAACAATATAATGATGCATCTTAAAGAACTAGAAAAGCAAGAGCAAACCAAATCCAAAATTGCTAGAAGAAGAGAAATAATACAGATTAGAAATAAATGAAATTTAAATGAAAAAAAAATGGTGGGAGTGTAAATTAGTTCAGCCATTGTGGAATAAGACAGTGTGGTGATTCCTCAAGGATCTAGAACCAGAAATACCATTTGACCCAGCAATCCCATTACTGGGTATATACCCAAAGGATTATAAATCATTCTACTATAAAGAAACATGCACACATATGTTTATTGCAGCACTCTTCACAATAGTAAAGACTTGGAACCAACCTAAATATTCATCAATGATAGACTGGATAAAGAAAATGTGATACATATACATCATGGAATACTAGGCAAGCATAGAAAAGAATAAGTTTATGTCCTTTGCAGGGACATATATGAAGCTGGAAACGATCATTGTCAGCAAACTAACACAAGAACAGAAAATCAAACACCGCATATTCTCATTCATAAGTGGGAGTTGAACAATGAGAACACATGGACCTGGGGAGGGGAACATCACACACCGGGGCCTGGTGAGGGGTGCAGGGGAGTGATAGCATTAGGAGAAATACCTAATGTAGATGATGGATTGACAAGTGCAGCAAACCACCATGGCACTTGTATACCTATGTAACAAACATGCACATTCTGCACATGTATCCCAGAACTTAAAGTATAATGATACCAAGCAAAATCAATGAAACAAAAAGTTGGCTTTTTGAAAAGTTAAACAAAATTGACAAACATTTAGCCAGACTAAGAAAAAAAGAGAGAAGATCCAAATAAATAAAATCAGAAATGAAAAAGGAGACATTATAACTGACACTGCAGAAATTCAAAGAATCATTAGTGCCTACTATAAGCAAGTATATGCTAATAAATTGGAAAATCTAGGAGAAATAGACTAATTTCTAGATACATGCAACCTACCAAGATTGAACCAGGAAGAAATCCAAAACCTGAACAGACCAATAACAGGTAACGAGATCGAAGCAATAATAAAAAGTCTCCCAGTAAAGAAAAGCCCAGGACCTGATTGGCTTCATTGCTGAAATCTACCAAATATTCAGAGAAGAACTAATACCAATTCTACTTGAACTATTCTGAAAAATACAAGAGGAGGAAATACTTCAAACTCATTCTATGATGCCAGTATTACCCTGATGCAAAAACTAGATAAAGACACACATAAAAAAAAATGATAGGCCAATAACTCTGGGGAATACTGATGTAAAATTCCTCAACAAAATACTGGCAAATCAAATTCAACAATACATTAGAAAGATCATTCATCATGACCAAGTGGGATTTACTTCTGAGAAGCAAAGGTGATTCAACATTCACAAATTAAACAATGTGATACATCATATCAACAGAATGAAGGATAAAAACCATATAATCATTGCAAATGATGCCGAAAAGCATTTGATAAGATTCAACATTGCTTCATGATAAAAACCCTCAAAAAATTGGGTCTAGAAGGAACATACCTCAAGATAAAAGCCATAGATGACAGACCCACACCTAGTATCATACAGAATGGGTAAAAACTGAAAATCTTTCCTCTAAGATTAGGAAAATGACAAGGATGACCCTGCCATGACTGTTATTCAACATAGTACTGGAAGTCCTAGCTAGAGCAATCAGATAAGAGAAAGATATGAAGGACATCCAAATTGGAAAGAAAATGTCAAATTATACTTGTTTGCAGAGGATATGATCTTATATTTGAAAAAACTTAGGCTCCACGAGAAAATGATTAGAGCTGATTAATAAATTTAGTAAAGTTTCAGGATACAAAATTAACATACACAAATCACTAACATTTCTATATGCCAACAGTGAACAATGTGAAAAAGAAATAAAAGAAGGAATCCCATTTACAATAGCCACACATAAAATTAAATACCTAGGAGTTAACCTAACCAAGGAAGTAAAAGATCTGTATAATGAAAACTATAAAACAGTGATGAAAGAAATTGATCTTTCCAAAAAAAGATTGATCATTCCAAAAACTGGAAAAATAGTCCATGTTCATGGATTAGAAGAATCATTATTGTTAAAATGTTGATACTATCCAAAACAATCTACAGATTGAAGGCAATCACTATCAAAATACCAAAGGCGTTCTTCACAGAAATAGAAAAAAAAATACTAAAATTTATATGGAACCACAAAAGACCCAGAATAGCCAAAGTTCTCCTAAGCAAAAAGAATAAAACTAGAGGGATCACATTACTTGACTTCAAATTATACTACAGAGCTACAGCAACCAAAACAGTATGGTACTGACAATAAAACAGACACATAGACCAATGGAACAGAATAGAGAAACCAGAAACAAATCCACACACCTGCAGTGATCTCATTTTTGACAAAAGTTCCAAAAACATTCACTGGAGAAAATACAGTGTTTTCAATAAATGGTGCTGAGAAAACTGGATATTCATGTGCAGAAGAATGAAACTAGACCCTTATCTGTCACCATACACAAAAATCAAATCAAAAAGGAGTAAAGACAAATCTAAGACCTCAAACCATGAAATTACTACAGGAAAACATTGGGGAGAATTTCCAGGACATTGGTCTGGCCAAAAATTTATTGAGCAATACCCCACAAGCACAGGCAACCAGAGCAAAAATGGACAAATGGGATCATATCAAGTTAAAAAGCTGCTGCAGAGCAAATGATACAGTCAACAAAGTAAAGAGGCAACCCACAGAATGAGAGAATATATTTGCAAACTACTCATGTGGCAAGGGATTAATAAACAGAATATAAGGAGCTCAAAAAACTGTACAGGAAAAAAAATCTTACAATCTGATCAAAAGATGGGCAAAATTTGAATAGACATCACTGCAAAGAAGACATACAAATGGCAAACAGGCATATGGAAAAGTGCTCAATGTTATTGATCATCAGAGAAATGTAAATCAAAACTACTTATCATCTCATCCCAGTTAAAATGGCTTTTATCCAAAACACAGGCAATAAGAAATGCTGGCAAGGATTTGGAGAAAAGGCAACCCTTGTACACTGTTAGTGAGAATGTAAATTAGTGCAACCACTATGGAGAACTGTTTGGAGGTTTCTCAGAAAACTAAAAATTGAGCTATCATATGATCCATCAATCCCACTACTGGGTATATACCCAAAAGATAGGAAATCAGTATGTCAGAGAAATATCTGGATTCTTATGTTTGTTGCAGCACTGTTCACAATAGCCAAGATTTGGTATCAACCTAAGTGTTCCTCAACATGCAAATGGATAAAGAAAATATGGTACATGTTCACCATGTGGATATGTGCATCAGCCATAAAAACAATGAGATACAGTCTTATGCAACAACATGGACAGAACTGGAGATCATTATATGAAGTGAAATAAGCCAGACACAGAAAGACAAACATCGCATGTTTTCACTTATTTGTGGGATCTAAAAATCAAAACAATTAAACTCATAGACATAGAAGAAGGATGGTTACCAGAGGCTAGAAAGGGAGTGGGGACCTGGGGGAGACGTGGGAATGGTTAATGTTTAAGAAACAGGCAGGATGCAGTGGCTCACGCCTGTAATCCCAGCACTTTGGGAGGCTGAGGCAGGCAGATCATGAGATCAGGAGTTTGAGACCAGCTGGGGCAACATAGTGAAACTCCATCTCTACCAAAAATACAAAAAAATTAGCCAGACATGGTGGTGGGTGCTGTAATCCCAGCAACTCAGGAGTCTGAGGCAGGAGAACTGCTTGAACCTGGGAAACAGAGGTTGCTGTGAGCTGAGATCACACCATCGCACTTCAGCCCCATCAACAGTACAAGACTCCATCGCAAAAAAAAAAAAAAAAGAAAATAGTTAGAAAGAACGAATAAGACCTACTATTTGGCAGCACAACTGGGGGATTATAGTCAATAATAACTGTACAATTTAAATAATTAGATTTTAAATAATTAGATTGTTTCAACTCAATGGATAAATGCTTAAAGTTATGGATACCCAATCCTCCCTGATGTGCTACTTCACATTGCATACTTGTATCAAAAAGTCTCATATAACCCATAAATATATATACCTTTTATATATCCACAAACATTAAAATAAAAATTTTAAAAATAAATACTAGTGCTAATACACCTCATGAAACAGACATAAAATCAAAGACAATGTATTAAAAATCTCAAAGTGGTTCTTTTTTAAATATATTAAACAAATACAAGAGTCAAATAGGTACATTATTAAAGATATATATCATTCCATCCAAAACTGTATAATGGTTTGTTTCTCAGTCATTGTGGTTAAAACAATTTTTTAAAGGTAGGAATGCTCTGTGAGGAAGACATTTTATTATCTCTGGGTCTTAACCTGAGCATTTGGGGTTTTACACAACTTTTTTTCTCTACAAAGAACACATCCATCCTTGTAAACACACACACACACACACACACACACACACAAAGTTGTGAACACACAGAAGTCATAAACATACACAAGAGTCATTAAACGGTTTCCTTGCAATTTAGTTTTTAAACATTTTATTCCAACTGCCCGAGGAGCCATTATTTTTCTTAATGTGAAAGATTGCAATAATGAATATATTTGCCTCCTTGAGTTGCTGGATAAAGCTGCGCATACTACACCTTATCAGTTTCCAAAGATTCTATGCAAACCCCTTTTTTGTGTTGGTTTACGTGGGGTCAGAGCTGCTGAGCTGTACTTTGAGAAAAAAAAAATCAAAGTGAAACAACTGAAAACATGAAGCTTCACACGACCTCTAAGTTACTATACATCAATTTAGACTTGTTTTAAAAAAATAGGCTGTTGGTTTACAACAGTTAGGGAATCTTTAAAGATTATTGCCTGAATATTTTGTTCTGTATTACAGGCCAAATATAACCCAGAGTACCGTGAATATCATTTTAGTAGCCTAAAGTTTTCATAGTACTAAGGAATTCAGTCCCTTTTCTTTGGGTTCTTATCTTAAATTGCGCTCATAAGAATGAGACCATGTACTCTGGAAAAATTCCATACCTTTAAAAGAATAGTATTGCAATATGTTGTCTTATGACTCTCTTCCAAGACAATGTATTCACACCATTTATTCAATGGGTATTTCTTGATCTCCTACGTGGTGCCTGGCACTGTTAGGCAGCAAAGATATGATAATGGGCAGGTATCAACTTGCCCTTAAGAAGCTTACAGTCAGCTAGTAAACAGATATATGCAAAGAAGAGTTAGAGGTGCAAAGTAAAGAGAAAGTATAGGACTTGAGGAAATATAAAAGAGGAAGGGGAAAAGTCTACAGGAAGATGATTTAGAAAATTTTCATAAAAAAGGTTTGCAGTCTGGGCTGCACAGTGGTAGCAGTTAAGAACAGGCAAGTCTCAAAATAGACTTTCTGCATTCTGGGTTTAAATCATGAGTCTGCTATTTCATAGCCATAAAAATTGAGTAGGTTACCTATTTCTAATATCAAAGGCTCAGATCCTAAACAGTAAAAGGGGACTGATAGTGGTGTCTTCCTCATACAGTTATTGTGAGGGTAAAATGACAAATTCCAAAATGTAAAGTGTTTGTGTCTAGAAAGTCTCAATAAATGTAGGTTATTACAAATCTTAAAAGATAACTAGTTTACCAGGCAACAGAAGTGAAGAATACCAAATGGTGCTTTCTTAGAATATATAGGAATAACATATTTTCCCACTAATACATCTACTGAAATCAAAGCAGTAATACATTTTAATAAAGGCAAATGTTTCCAAAAACTCTCTTCCCTTTTCTGTCTGTTCAGAAATAGTTTGAATAGATGCTAAATACAGGTTGCTGCTGGAATGAGAATATTACACCAGGTTGTTGACAACAGTTTATGGACTTACAGACTACTATGAACCAAACTGCATAATGGGAGTTAAGACAGTGGTTTGGGAACAAACTAAAAATAGGATGTAAAGATACAGTTTTGTGTTGTGTGCCAAACATGATAGAAATATTTGTTAAAAAGTAAATGTAGCCTTTTCTAAGATAGCTTGGCAATATAATTTCAAAACCCTTACAAAAGTCCATAATTCTTGACCCAGTAGTTCCCTTTGTAATCTATTTTGAGCAAACAACTTGAAATGCAATAAAAGATTTCAGTACAAAGATGTTCATTACAGCATCAGTTGTGACGGAAAAAGTGTTATTGCTATGACAGTCAGTTGTGGTCTAAGAGGCTTTTCATGATACAGGAAAATATTCAAATTCAAATGTAAAATCAAGAAGGCACAATAGTATCTTAACTATATAAAATCCATAAAAGAAACACTAGAAAGAAATAAGTCAAAATAATAATGGTTTCTTCTGGGTGCTGGAAATAAAAATAACCTTTTGTTATTTTTTTTTACTTTTGGCACTTTCAAAATAAAGTACATACATTGCTTTAAGAATAAGGCAAACACATAAAAGACTGAAAAAGGAGAGAAAAAAAATCAGTGTAGTTCTATGAAATTCCTCAGTGAAAGAATGTTCAAAGGAAGAATTTTAAGTGAGGATTTCTCTTTGGCCATTCATCTTTATCCATCAAACTGTCATTTGTGGCCTTATGCATCCTTTCTTTGCTCTGCATCATGTAAAATCATTTGCTTTCCCAACAATGCATTCACTGTGTGATGCCATCTTTTTTGCATTTACTCATATCCTCATGTTCTGGCCTGGGAGACTCTGAAAAATCTGTCCCAAGAGCATAAAATGCCTTTTCCAGCAGAGACTTGAGATGGGAACCAATCACTGACCAGAGTCTTTATTGAGAAAATGATGCTCCTCTTTTTGTAGCTGTAAATAAACTCTTGCTCAATTTGACCACCAAAAATTATGCCTGTGTGTTTTCTTTTTCTTCTCTTTGTCATAGTTAACAGAGAAGTATTTCCCACTGCCATATTTGAATTTTATGCATAAATGCATAGATGCTGAAATTCAGCCTTAGGCCTTCAAGAAACGCCATATGTCAGCTTTCTGTTTCAATCCTATATGCAGCTCAGGTAGAATATGTGCTGTCAAACTGCATGTGGCCTGAAGCATGATCCCTGGGTTGTTTGGTTTTGCTTTGTTTTGTTTTGGATGCTAATAAATGTGCACCGTTGACTATTATAGTTACAAGTTAAGTGAGATGGTAAAGGCAATGGAAAATGCAAATCTGAAATATAAAACAAAGCAGAGAACATAGTTCATACCTTCATGGTGTTTATATTCTATTGCCACACTGTCTACTATAGCACTAGCCACATGTGGTTATCAAGCATTTAAAATGCAACTACTCCAAATGAAGGTCTGCTGTAAGTATAAAATATACAACAGATTTGAAGACTTAGTACAAAGAAAAAATGTGAAATATCTAAATAATTTTGTATACTAAATACTGAAATAATACTTGGCTATATTTGGTTAAATAAAATTAATTTCACATTTTTCATTTTTCTCTTTTAACTATGGCTCTAGAAAATTTTAAGTTGCATTTGCTGATTACCTTTGTGACTCATGTTATATTTCTACATAAAGACTCACCCACATGAAAATTAAATGATCAGACAAAAATTAATTATACTACTGAAATATAAACCTGAACAATATTAAAACAAATATATAATGGATTTATAAACTAGCAATAAAGACTATAAATACCATTAGTTCAGAAGAAAATATGGCCATGGACAAAGCGAGAACAGGCCTTGGAAAATGTGTTCAGAAATTCACCATGGCCCTCCAACTTAATGGCTGAATCCACTCTGGTGATTATTTGATCTTACTTCCTCCAGTTATGTTTTAGTCTAACTCCTAACTTTTTAAACATTAATTCAGTGTCTTGGACTTCTATCCTACACTGTGATGCTGTCTGTCTGACTCACTTCTAAATTAAAGTGCATATATAAAAAAAATTGAATCACTCCAATGATTTTAAATCACTCTTCAATGTGCAAAGCAATTTAAAATTACTGGAGTGCTTCCAATTTTTATTAGTCCTTGAATTTGGAAGTGATCTAGGCTTTTCTGGGCATGTGCAATGCACTGTGACTTAAAATTATTAAGCTCTCATGCGCCCCCACCCTTATTTATAAGAAGCTGATTTCACTTTGCAGTGGAAACCATCAGAAGGGTATGGCATGGAAATAGCATGGATAACAAAAAACACAGAGGGAAAATAGCTTCCATTTAATAATGAGAACTATACTTTGTAATTAGATAGTGTCTTGCCCAAGGATCTCTAAGTGCTTCATAAACATCAGCTCATTCATCATGAAGACATCTTACTGGGGGCATATTTCCAGTGTGGGATGGTGGTGGTAGGGATGGGCAAAGCCATTTAGATTGGCTTCAAACATTGAATTGGGTAATTTGAATGATGTGAGAACTATGCCTAGGACATTTATTTTTGGTAATGCTTTTTTTTTTTCTTTCTTTTTGCAAGAAGAAGGAGGTAATGTTACACTGTCTGGTCCATTTGCAAATGTCATAAAAAATTAACTTGGCAATGCAGAATCTACTAAATAAATTGCTATACCAAATAAACTCCAGGAGCAAACATAAAGTGATTGGTTTCCTAAGCTAATTACTTTAGTTATACTTTGGAAGAAAATACATAAACCTTTCCACTATTTTCTTTCAATTTAATTCCTTCCTGTTTAGCATATACTGAATTCACTGGACCTAAAACATTTACCTGTAAGATGGTTTATCTGAGAATTTTCAAGTCATAGGATTTCCTCTGTTACTGTTATATGAGAACTTTTAATCAATATAGGGGTCCAGTAAAACCTTTATTGCAGAAGTGGCCTAATTTAAAACCAAGAAAAAGAGATTTAGTAAATTTTTAATGTTGACTAAGAAGTGTGCCTGCTTGTTCTTCACTATTAAAGAATAGATTTTTGAGACTTATTATGATAAGAGCATGATGCTTGGCATTGAAAACGTTAACAATGAATCTGGTAAAATGAAGCCTGTGAACAAACAGGCTTAATTAGAAGGAAAGAGTTCAAGTGGGCTCACTATAAGATAATACACTGATAGTAATATGTAATATGTCTCACACACAATAATAGTATGACTTATCCAGGACATTGACTGAGTTCTTGACAAAGACCGTGTGTTTCCTTATTTGTTATAAACAAACAGTAATAACAATAATAAGGAGTAAAATTAGAAAAAGAGGTGCTTAAGTGTCCTCTCCTACAAAAGGTTATGAGAAATAAAAAGACAGGTCAAAGTTACCTCTATAGAAATAATAGAATAATTGACCCCAGTTGTTTGCCTTAGACAACATGCAAAAATCATATATATGAGTATAAAGCTTTTGTATCAATTCATGCAAAGAATCATAGTTCATTCTTCCAAATTCACAATGGCAAGGTCTTGCAGAAATCCACAGCCACAACTCTCTCACCCAATCCAGTAATATCTCAGCAAAGGTGATCTTAAAGCAGAACCTAACATGAAATATGTATGTATTGTGGCTGTTGTTTTAAATCCTATTTGGAACATTATGACCCATAGGCGGAAATAGAATTTACAGTAATGCCAAGGATTAAAAGGAATGAGGCTCTTGTTTAGAAAATTAGCTAATCAATATGCCAAGCTTATTTTTAAAAATGCTTTAATTTTTTAAAATACAGCATGTCCGCTCTAGCTTCCTGTATTTGACTCTGATAATAAAACTTTCAGTATGACTAATGTAGTTTAGCTAAACAAATTAGAGAACTGCACCGTTTATGCTGAGGAGAGTTTCCATTAGCCATTGTGATGCTCTCTTCCTGGTCAGTGAGTAATGACTGTGATCCAGGCCAGGAGAGAGAGGTTTATGTTTTTTGATGGGGAGACAGGAAGCAGTGGGCAAAGACTACAGGAAAGGGAGGGGCACGGTTTCTCCATCCGGAGACTATAGGCTGCTTTGGGAAGAGAGAAGAGAGGAACACACACAAGCATCCCTCCTCTTTTCTTGGTTGCAAAGCTTCTTCTATGTTTAGTTAATGGAATGTGAGCTGAATATCAAAGAGAACCAGGGGAAGAAACTGAGGGATAGCCATAAGAACTCATTGTACTGGACTCCCCATTCTTTCCAGAGTCTCTGTAGGCCTCAGCCTGCATGCTAGGAGGTGTGTTATGAGTTGAATTGTGTGAATGCCCCCAACCACAATGTTGAATTCCTAGCCTCCAATACCTCCAAATGCTATCTTATATGTCATTGCAGATGTAATTAGTTAAGATGAGGTCATGCTGGAATATGGTGGGCCCATAGTCTACTCTGGCATTTTTATAAAAAGAGGAAAGATGATGTGAAGACAGACACCCAGGGTAGAAGGCCATATGACAGCAGTGGCAGAGAGTGGAACCATGTAGCTGCAAGACAAAGAATGCCAAGAGTTGCCAGCCACCACCAAAAGCTAGGAAGAGGTGAGGAAAGATTCCAGCTACAGAGGAAGTATGGTTCTATAAACACCTTAGTTTGGGAATTCTAGCCTCCAAAACTGTGCGAAAAGATGTTTCTGCTAATTTAAGACACACAGTTCATGGTACTTTGTTCCAGCAGCCCTACAAATCTAATACAAGGTATGAGAAATTACATCATTTTCTGGAAGTTACCTGATGTCAGAGAGGCTGAGCATGAGTAGCTGTGATTGAACTAGAAAGGAGACCTAAGTTTCATAGTGATTTTGCCAGAAACTAGCTCTGTGCACCAGGTCAAGTCAGTGCCCTTCTCCAGCTTCTATAAAATGCCATTTCTATTGTACCTTCTAGTCTTACTGTTTTGTGATGTGGGAGACACTAGTGGCAATAGGTCATGTCTAGGAAAGGGGATAAGGCTGGCAAGGCAGGGGGTGGGGAATCAGGTCAAATTCTCCTTATCTTCATGTCAAGTGGGCAGATAGGAAGTATGAGGAGAGAGGGTATTGGCTGTGGCTGCCTATTTAATCTCTTCTTACTTAATCTCATTCTTGAGGCCTGTGGTTGACATATGCTCTCCCACATCACCCCAGGTCACTAAGCAAATTCTCTATACTCAATACACACTTATTGATATGCCATCCTTTAAAACAGTACTGTGTTCATTCTCTCACTATCTCCAATGTGATTTATCTGTGGTCCATAGGGTAACAAGAAAGTCCCAACTTTAACATGAAGCCAGAAGAGAAGATGTCTGCATTTAAACAGAGACTTGCAGTATATCCCAGGAATACTTTGGATGGAAAAGAAAATGTCCTTAGCTTAGTCAGGATAAATCAAAGCTGATCAGTCTGGCAAACTATATTTTGGAAGAGCAAGACCACTTAGGTCAAGGTACAGTTCCTGTCAAGGTTTCCGAATCTTGTTCTAAAGTTGGAGATTGTGGCTATCCTTACAGCTTCATGGAACAGTAGACATGTTGAGATAGGATGTGGTCAGCAAAATGGAGAATTAGCAAGTTTCAGAAAAGATGTCCAGCAAGTCCAGCTTATCTTGTAGTTGACAAATACAACCTAAATTGATAGTAAAGGTCAACTCATTTAATTTCATTTTACAGAGGAAGACACTTTGATTCAGAGAGGTTATTGCTCAAGTACATATCTTGAATAAATAGACTAACTTTGATCAGTTCTCTGCATTTTTGATTGATATAATCTTTATTTCTTCTTTTTCACCTTATTAAAGATTTTAGAAACATTTGGGATCCCATTAATTATAAACATGAAGCAATTTTCTTCAAATATATAAAAGTTAAAAACATAATAGCATTTCTCGTGGCACATATATGCCATGGAATACTATGCAGCCATAAAAAAGAATGGGTTCATGTCCTTTACAGGGACATGGATGAAGCTGGAAACCATCATTCTCAGCAAACTAACACAGGAACAGAAAACCAAACACTGCATGTTATCACTCATAAGTGGGAGTTCAACAATGAGAACACAGGGACATAGGGAAGGGAATATCACACATTGGGAACTGTCGGAGGGTGGGAGGCTAGGGGAGGTAGAGCATTAGCAGAAATACCTAATGTAGATGAAATGTTGATGGGTGCAGAAAACCACCATGGCACGCGTATACCTATATAACAAACCTGCATGTTCTGCACATGTATCCCAGAACCTAAAGTATAATTTTAAAAATAGCATTTTTATAACTTCTTAATAAATGAATAGAAGAATAATTGAGAAATACATTACTTTTATGACTATAAATTAATTAATAGGTAAATTTTTAACAACACTGTCATTTGCTGTACCCTCATTGTTATATTGCATCCCATCCTACTAAAATTTTATCCCCCATTGTTAAATTCCAATGACATACTCTGTCCAAGTGATTTAAATCACCTTATATCTTTTAAAATGGAAATAAGGTATTATATTTGCTGTTGTTCAAATAGACCACATAGGTCCTAGATAAACTTAGGTCATCATCTTTTTTGGAGACACCTGGTGTTGTTTTTATACTTAAACCATTACTATAGTATTCATTTAAAAAATAATAATGATAATCACATCCACTTAAGTCCTTTTTTCTTACCTCTAAGAGAATATAGGGTTTTTTTTCCTTTAGAATTTTGATGTTGTATGATACTATAATATTGCACACTTTAATAAGGAATGGAAAAAAGGTAGAAGTGTTAATAATGATGAATCTTCAAAAGATATGGCTGAGTGTGGTTACCAACTATTCTATTTATATTGTTTGGATAGTCTTAAAAACTATAAGGAAACTATTTTATTACTTGTGATTTTTTTTGTGTTATTGATGTTTCTTGTGAGCATATTTATGTTGAAAGAAATGTTTTCATCACTATTGGTTATCAAGATCAATGCAGTTTCCTAATAGTTCTGAGGTCACTGGCAAAAAGTCCTAAGAGTCAATGGCAATAAATAAACTCTTAAAAGAAGAAATTCTTAAAGGAAGGCTCAAGGGACAATAATTGAGTCAAACCACCCTGCAAGAACCATTAACAAAAATGGAAATATTTTTATAAAGTTGAAAACTGAATTGTTTTATAGTAGGCATCTTGCTTACATAAAACAATTTTAAAAATTGATATATTTTGCATTATCTCATAATCTCATAAGATGAACTGTGAAGAAAGGTTTGCTAATATATTTGAGGCTTGAAAATGACTCGTAAACTAATGTTTGAAAACATGTACTTAAAATACAGTAAGTATAACATGTAATCTGTATAAGATAATAAAGATCTACAGAAAATATAATACAAATTTATAAACAGACTGAGTCTAGTCTCTGTAAATTAGCCCATGAGAAAATTTTATCCCTCTAACTTCTAGAGTCGGTATCCTGAGGAACAGAATTGTTGGTTATAGATCCCTGATGTAGAATGCTCAGAAACTGAAATTTCTCAACAATATTTAATTTTTTTCTCTGCCTGATTCTTGATGTGCCTACCATTGTAGTGAACCATGGGTTTTCTCAGAGAGGCCACATTTCACATTTCCACCTAGGCAAATTAGGGAAACATAATTTGGACTGACATTATATACCACAGATCTCTTTTCAAAAGCAAATCCTCAAGTGACCATAATTTAACTATGCTATTGTCTGGACAATTTCAATGGCTCCTTCTTAGAACCCCGCAGTGGTATACAAATGTAAGAATTCATTTAAAAATTACATTAACCTAGTGTTTTTCAAATGTTAAAATGATAGTTCAGTGATTCTTATAGTATATAATTACTGTAAGCAATTGCTGTACTACTTTCATATACTATGTACAAGAATGCATTATAATTAATATTCAGCAATTGAGCTACAAGGCTATAAATGCCAATTTGTGGCTATTGTGTCCCCCAAAATTCGTATGTTGAAGCCTATTGCTCAATGTGATATTTCTAAGTGGAGCCTTTAGGAACTAATTAGGTCACGAAGGCAGAGCCCTCATGAATGGAATTAGTGCCCTTATAAGAAGAAACCGGTAACAGGTGGTCTCTCTAGGCCATATGAGAATATTGCTAGAAGGTAGATGTCTACAAGCCAGGAAGAGGGCTCTCACTAGACACTGAGTCTGCTGGCGCCTTGATCTTAAACTCCCCAGCTTCTGAAACGGCAAGAAATAAATGCTTATTGTTTAAGCCACCAAGTCAATGCTGTTTTTGTTACAGCGACCCAAACTAAGGAAGCAGCCTATATTTAAAAGCGAAAAATGAATTTTCCATATGTATCTTGTGACATGATTTTTGGCGTCCCAGATCATTTCATATGACCAAAGTGATCTCTGTCTCTCTCTCTCTCTCTTCCTCTCTCAAGAATTCGTATGGTGTGGTGTTAGGTGAACAATCAAATAAAGCAAAATGTTGTAAGCTTTTTCTTCAGATTCTCTGAAAAAGTTCCTTTGATAAAGTAACTCACTTTGGACCCCGTGCCAAGACCCCAGCTAACTTCTTTTACAAATGGCTTATAAACACCAATGGAAATGTAAAACTGCTGACATGGGCAGCATTTCTGGGAATTATCTTAATTAAGACATATAGTACCAAGAAGGGTTAATATTATTTGAAAGTAAAAGCTTTCATGCCAACAGCAAGCCCACTCCATGTGCACTGCTGGCTCAGCATTATAATTAAGAAAATTGCCTCTTGTGTGCTTGTTTGGTAATGCTATTATCATCTTTTTTTCCCCTTTTAACAAGAGTAAACTACTTGGAGATGTCCCCATTTATTCTTCTTTCTTCCACTGACCCCTGATCCTACCAAGACCATGCTAGGCTAGCATTTAAATGACTAAATGAGCTACTTTATCATCTAGTTCACCCTGAAGTCTTTTACATATTTTTCTTGACCTCTAACCCACAGACTATTATTTTGACAGCTATCATTAATGCTATGTCCTGAGTAACCACATATTGACTATGATGGATGGTGAAAGAGCTGAGGAGTTGAAAGAAATGGACACCCACTTTTATCTTCCTCTTGATTAAATCGAAACCATCCAAAGCTATTGCACACAGAGCTTCCTGTGTCAGTGTTGGAACATACTAAGATTTTAATTGGATACCTCACTCAGAAAGAGAAAAAGAATCCAACTATAAAACAAATAAACCACATAAACTAAACATCAGAACTCTATAAATTTGATAAATTGTGACTATCAAGTATGAAATTAGATGAATCAATATGTGGTCAGAATTAAAATATTTCATAGTGTTTCACTGAAGAGGAGCCTTGCTGGTAAGGTTAACAAAAAGAATCCCAGTGTCAAGAGACATAAGTTAAAATGACATAGCTACAAAGTCTTGTCATACATCTTTTAAGTGCAGGCTCCCATTTGAAAGGTCATGTTGACCTGCTATGATCATTTACATGGAACACCATGGTCTGTGGTTCCTCTATAATCGTGAAGTCATTACCAGCTTTGGACCCACACAGTTTAATTGCCTACCTCCTCCAGGAAATGACTATAACTAAATTTGATGACTGAATTTACACTATAGGAAAAGCACCTAGTGAACATGGCATTGATAGCATCCCAGAACCCAGTAAGCTTCACAGTGATAAAGAAGTTGATTGGCATGTTGAATCTTGATAGTGCAGAAATGCATACCAACAGCAGAGCCCAGAGTGCTAAGAATAAAGTTAATGGGGAAGGATGTATGGTATTGATAAGAAACTGTAGTTAAAATTGGGGCATTAACTTTTATTCAGAAATGTTGTCATGCCATGAAACAAATTAAAAATAGTTATCTTCGATTTGGGAGACAGGATAGAAAAATAAAATACCATATTCAGGGAATGAGTTCTTTGAATTAAAAAAGTATGGGACCACCTGCTCCTAAATGTATTTCTTTTTCTAACATTGTTAAGATTTCATTAAGACTCCATTCTTTGGCCACTATTAAAATAAAAAAATAAGAGATGCTGGCAAGGTTGTGAGGAAAAATGATATATACTGTTGGGGGGAGTGTAAATTGGTTCGGCCATTGTAGAAGACAGTGTGGTGATTCCTCAAAGACCTAAAGACAGAAATAAAATTCAACCCAATAATCCCATTACTGGGTATTTATCCAAATGAGTTTAAATCATTCTATTATAAAGACACATACATGCATATATTCACTGCAGCACTATTCACAACAGCAAAGACATGGAATCAATAAATGTCCATCAATGATAGACTGAATAAAGAAAATGTAGTACATATACATCATGGAATACTATACAGTCATGAAAAAAAATGAGATCATGTCCTTTGCAAGGATATGGATGGAGCTAGAGTCCATTATACTTAGCGAACTAACACAGGTATAGAAAACCAAATACTACATGTTCTCACTTTTAAGTGGGTGCTAAATGACGAAAACACATGAACACATAGAGGGGACCAATGCACATAGGGGCTATCTGGAGGGTGGGTGGTGGAGGGAGGGAGAGGATCAGGAAAAATAGCTAATGGATACTAGGATTAATACCTTAGTGATGAAATAATCTGTACGATAAACTCCCATAACACAAGTTTACCTATGTAGCAAACCTGAACTTGTACCTGTGAACTTAAAAGTTAAAAAAAAGACTCCATTCGCCATTGTTAACCATTAACATTGTCAATTGTAAATGTTGCAATGTAGACGTTTCCCAGTTCTTCTCCCCCTAACTCAAATGCAGACACAAAATGAAAATTTATCTATCAATGGTTGTGGAATCACTGCCAATGAAGTTCTTTTATATTTTGTAGATAAGAATTCATCCATAATGGCCCAGTTATATTTCTTAAAATCTTGAAAAGTTGACAAAATAAGATCTTGAAATAATATGCAGTATAATTAATTATTCTATGCTTCTATTTACTGATTTTAAGGGGAGAATTATTAAGCATAAAAGTCTCAACAATAACCCCTCCCTCATTTTGAGAGTCCATGATAATAATTCAAAGAGAGACTTTTTTTTATTTCATATATATATATATATATATATATATATATATATATAATTGCATTTTAGGTTTTGGGGTACATGTGAAGAACATGCAAGATTATTGCATAGGTACATACATGGCAATGTGGTTTGCTGCCTTCCTCCCCATCACCTATATCT
>CAUYLG010032865.1:0-10867 GCA_963573385.1 Cacajao melanocephalus
ACTGCAGCCTGGACAACAGAGTGAGACTCTCAGGAAAAAAAAAAAAAAAGTTACTGATTGAAATCTGTCCTCACCACAGTAGCTAGTGTCTGGCTTTGGTGGATGGTCACCTGGCATTTGGCAGTATAACTCACCAAAGGACTGACTTCTGACAGAGCACCAGCACCCAACATGCACCCCATTTCATCCCATATCAGTATTACTTACACATAATACTGTGTAAGTCTTACTTTTTAATCCAAATGAAAACTAATGCAGAGATTTGTACTTGGTGTAAGAGGAGTCACCTTCAAAAGTTCAATAACTTAATTTCACGGTAGGAGGGAAGTGCAGGAAAAGTGTTTTACTTTTCTTCTGCACATCTGAATTCATGCGCACGGTCACCAAGACCTGTGACCACAATGTCCTGTGTGAGAGCTTCATGACTTGGCTGCTCTTAAAGCCAAGTTAGGGGGAGAAAGGACGGGCTTCCGGTGAAACACAAAACTTTGTTCCCCTGGATTCCATCTGTAGATATAGATTGTGAGAAGAAAATCAACTTGAGTTGAAGAAAATCAAAACAGTTTCAAAACACAAAACAAAACAAAGTGGAATAAAGGTAGACGCAGAGAACAGGAGAGGCAGAGAGAACCTTGCGGGCACCACAAGAACCCCACACAAAGATGGTAACCGCAGCCATGGATCCCATACTCGGCTAAGCCAGGTAAGGTGGCAGGTTAATGTTTTGCGCACTGTGACATTTATAAGAACAACAACTTAGAAGCAGCCTAAATACTAAAAAAAAAAAATTTAGAGGTGAAGAATTCTATTTATCGGAAATTCACAATGAGGATTTTTAGAAAGAAAACCAGTCCATGAACAAATAATTGCACTCCTTGAGGTAGAAGAGAAACTTGTGTGTGTGTGTCTGTGGTGTGTGATGTGTGGGTGATATGTGTAGGGTTTGTACATTTGGTGTGCGTGGTGTGTGGTTTGTGTATGTGTGGTATATGTGCTGTGTATGAGTGTTTGTGCATGTGATGTGTGTTTGGTTTATGTGTGGTATGTGTGTATATATGTATATTTGTGTAATGTGTTTTTGTGTGAGATGTATGTGGTGTGTAGGTGTTTGTGTGAGGCGTGTGTGTGTGAGATGTGTGTTTGGTATTTATGGGGTGTGTGTATGTGCTATGTGTGTGGAGTGTATGTGTGTGTGGTGGGTGTGATGTATGTGGTATGTGAGGGGTGTGTGTGTGGTACATGTTTATGCTATGTGGTGTGTGATGTGTGATGTATGTGTATGTGAAGTGTGTGTGTGGTATTGGTGTGTGCGAGGTATGTAGTGTGTGTGTGGATGGTGTGTGAGGTGTGTGTGTGAGATGCATTGTGTTTGCGGAGTGTTTGTGTATGTTCACAAGATGTGTGTGCTGTATCTGTGGTGTGTATATGTGTGTAATTTGTGTGTGAGGTGTGCAAGGTATGTGTGGTATCTGTGGTGTGTTATGTGTATGATATGTGAAGGGTGTGTATGGTGTGTAGAGATGTGTGGCATGTATATGTTGTGTATGTGACTATGATATGTGAGGTGTGTGTGTAATGTATGTGTGTGTGGTGTGGGTTGGTGATGTGTGGTGTGTGTGTGTGGTTTTTGTATGGTGTGTACAAGATGTGTGTGGTGTCTAAGTGTGTATGTGACTGTGTATGTGAAAGAGTGTGGTGTTTGTGGAATATGTGTCTTGTGTGTGATGTGTGTATGAGTATGTGGTGGTGTGTGTGTATGGGTGGTGTATGGAATGTGAGCAGTGTGGGTATGTGTGGTGTATGTGTGTATGAGTGTGTGTGGTGTGTGTGGAATGTGTGGTGTGTGTGTGTGGTGTGTGTGTATACGTGTGCATGGTATATGTGGTGTGTGTGGAAGTGTGGGGTGTATGTGGTGTGTATGTGTGGTGTGTGTGGAATGCATGTGGGGTGTGTGGTGTATGTATACAGGTGTGTCTGGTATGTGTGGTGTGTGTGTGGTGTGTGTGTGGGATGTGTGGGTGCTTTATGTGTGGTGTGTATGAGTATATGTGGTGTGTATGTGTCGTGTGTGTGGGATGTGTGTGCTGTATGTGTACTTGAGTGTGTCTGGTATGTGTGGTATATGTGGAATATGTGGTATGTGTGTGGTGTGTGTGGAATGCGTATAGGGTGTGTGTGTAGGGTGTATGTGTATGGGTGTGTGTTGTGTATGTGGTGTGTGTGGAATGTGTGTGGGGTGTGTGGTGTATGTGTATAGGTGTGTGTGGTATGTGTGGCATGTGTGGGGTGTGTGTGTGTGGTATATGTGTGGTGGGTGTGTATGAGTGTGTGTGGTGTGTGTGGAATGCTTGTGGGATGTGTGGTGTATGTGTATGGGTGTGTGTGGTATGTGTGGTGTGTGTGGAATGTGTGTGGTGTGTGTGGTATATGTGTATGGGTGTGTGTGGTGTGGGGTGTGTGTGGTGTATGTGTAGTGTGTATGAGTGTGTGTGGTATGTGTGGTGTGTGTGGAATGCGTGGTGTGTGTGGGGTGTGTGTGTGTGGGGTGTATGTGTATGAGTATCTATGTATGTGTATGTGTGTGGGGACAATGATTTATGGACCACTTACCGTGTTCACCAGCATTGAACACAAGAGAGGGAGAAACCCTGCCCTGGAGACCTCACCTCCCATAATGCCACCTTCACAGGTGGGGACCAACTTCTTCCATTTGTGGCTTTCACTCTGAGAGTGCCTTGACATGCATGTTTCTCCACGGATGGGTATTTACACCCCCGCAACTTTAAACTGCCCTCCTGCCCTTTTTTCTGGCTGTGAACTAAAATTATTTTTAGGGAAAAGAGAGAGACAAGGCTCTTGATGAATGAATTAGTTAGAATTCATTTTCTAGTGGTGTTTCTCCCAGTTCCTTCATTTTTGTTTGGAGACCCTTGGGCTGCAGAGTCTGAGGACACTCCCAGGCCTGGGGACGATCTCTCAGCCCAGCTGCCTTCAGCTGGGACTCACAGCTCTGCTTGAAGGCCAATTAAGGGTTCTGGTGTGGCTAATCACGTGGATTAAGAGTGGCTTCTTGTCTACCCTACAAATCCAAATGACTCACCCCCGGTTTCTTTTTCCCACTTTCTAGGATCCTGAGATCCTAACCTCACTAACTGGGAAGTTATAGTTTTCAGGGATGCATTTTTGTTTTCTAAGAATGCAAGTGACTTTCTCAGTTTTAGGTTACACTCTCTTGTGCAAATCCGCTGCCTGTGCTGCTGTAACCTGCACGTTTTTGTTTGTAGTTAAAGAGGATGAAGAAGCCATCACTGTGTTCGGAAGGAAAGGAACCTTGCAGACACTGTTTTAGATGATTCTTAGTTACAGAGATTTTTAGAGGCACAGTTGATGACTAATGGAAAGACCTTCCAGCTGAATTAAACTACCTACGCAGGCCAAGGGATCCCCCTCACCAGCTGCGTTTTCCTCAGGGAACTGAGCTCCCCAGCGCTGTAGAATGTACTTCCCTGCATGTGTCTATTTGGTTCTCTGCTCTATTCTTGCGCCCAGAATAGCACCAGGCCCCCAGCAGACCGAGAGTGGCATCTGTGGTCCAGATTAATCTAATAATCTCACGTCGGATCAGTTTGACGATCAGGATTTCTGTGGTCCAATCTCCAACGCCACATGTTTGCATTTGGGATAGAGCATTTCACCCCCAATTTAAACAAAAATGCTGTTCCAAATAATCGTGTTGGCCACAGTATATTAAACACACAGCTTTCCTAATAAGTACTCTAGTTTTTCTGCACATGCAAGGAAGAGATTGAGCTTTTATATGGACTAGGTTATTTCAGCCAAAAAATTCTCCAAGGGATCATTGAGTTAATAAAATGTGTTAAAAGAGAACACTACATGTGCAATGACCATGCACATTTATAGGACCCACATAACATGCCCAGCTCTTACCAGATCACTTTCTCTTGTAAACATGCTCAATTGTATCTTGTAGGAAAGAAATGTAACATTTATGTTAAGCTAATGAAGCTCACACTGAAAACTATTTTCGGTAACTAGAAGTTTTCTCTTACTGCATAATTAAAACTTAAAGAACTTGAAGAAAATGTACCTGAAATTAGAGAAAAAAGAAAAGAAAAGCGTTGCTCGCTCTTATGGGGCCACTGGCCACTAGCCTTAGACAGGGTGGGAGGAGACTTAACACCCGTGTGGCAGCAGACAGCAGCTTTTATGTATGAATATGTGTAGTGTGTATGTGTGTGGAATGTGGTGTGTGTGTGTGTGTGTGTGTGTGTAGTATATGTGTATATGAGTGTGCATCTGTGTGTGTGGGGGGGGACAATTATTTACGGAGCGCCTCTCTGTGCTGGGGACCAGCAGTGCACAAGAGACTGAGAAACCCTGCCCTAGGGACCTCACCCCCCACGATGCCACCTTCGCAGGTGGGTACCTACTTTCTCCATCTGTGGCTTTCACGTGCCTCGACACACACGTTTGTTAAGAGACTGTTATTTACGCCCCCTCCCCTCTTCTTAAACTGCAGGACCTTTTTCTGGCTTAGAACTAAAATTATTTTTAGGGAAAAGAAAAAAACCCTTGTAAACATGGTCAATTTTATTTTGTAGGAAAGAAAAGTAACATTTATGTTACGCGAATGAAGTTCACGTTGAAAAGTATTTTAGGTAACTAGAAGTTTAATCTTACTGCATAATTAAAACTTGAAGAAAATTTACCTGAAGTTTTTAAAAAAAATAATTCTGAAATTTAAAAATTTTTTTAAAAATTAAACACCTTCAATTTTAAAATTAAATTACAATTTAAATTTTTTTTATTTTAAAATTAATAATTCAGAGCTTGTGAGCACATCAGACAGGCATGAGCTCCCAAGCGAGAGCAGCAGCCGAGCAACATTCACGCCAAAAAAAAACCCTTCAGAACAGTTTGTGCTCCAGTTCAGCCAAGGAGACATCGTTCCTGCTTTCACGCGGCGTTAGCGCCGTGTCCTTGGCGTGCACTTAGCAAAACAGAATGAGGAATGTAGGTCGGCAGAGAGACATCGCGTGGTTCCGCACGCTTCGCTCTCACCTGGACCGAACTGCCCAGGCCGAGGGACCCGGAGTGGGCTGGGAGGGGCCTGCGGGGAAGTCAGGAGCACTCCCGGCGCTGGGAGGAGGCAGAGCCGGAGCTGAGCGGAGGAATGGAGGGCGAGAGCAAAGGATGTGCGGCCGCCCCGCCGGGGATTCCCGCATGCAGGGGGAGTGGTCCCAGAAGAAGACGGTCATTTCAAGGCTCCTAACCTTTTCTGCACCTCAGACCCATTTGCATTCGGGTCTCTTCTCCGGGTACAATTTCATAACACAGAAAATAAAACATTCAAACTAAGATAACATCTAATATTAAAATTATCAAAATATTTTTAAAAATTGCGATGTGTTATCGTATGTGTGCCTCTGTATTAATTCAGTAACAAGGTTTTGCAGCAGGCCCAATAATGTGTGTTATTATCAAGCAGTGGTGAGCGAAATAGAATTTCTAGCATCCGAGACAACTGCAAAGTGACATAAAAATAACCAATGTTTAGTGGCGAGCAACTACCCATAATAGCGATAGGCCTCTGGGTTTTTTCCTACGTTTATAATCAGAGGAAATACTGCATTTCAGTTCTAAATGAAATGTAGGTCAGGACTTTTTTCCCCCAACCCAAGCGTTAGGGCAGAACTGTGGGGATCTTAAGACTCATGCAGCTGAGGAAAGATAGTCTTCAGGTGAAGGAAGAGTTCTGCCTCCAAAGAAAGACTGCAGCCGCTGGAAATCCCAAGCTGCAGAAGAACACAGGCACCTGATGTCCTGATGTGCCCACGATGGAGGCGGCAGGCTTTCACCTTATCTAAGGCTGTGAGCACGGGCCTCATCATCTGTTACAGCTGCATTCTGGCTGAGGCATCATTCAGCAAATACTGCTTTCTCATGAAGATCTGTTTTTTACAGTATTTCCTGCTTAATAACCTGCTTCCAGAGAATAAGGATGGTGTTCCCCAGCTTGTTCACCACTGAACCCAGACAGCAGCATGTGCCCAGGAAGCATTTGTTGAATGGCTGTGTGGACAAATGAATAAATGGAAGGGTATTTGGTGAGAATTTATAAACTATTCAAATCTAACTTGCTCTGTAACTGCAATCCTTTCATCTAAGTAATGTTTTCTTCAGATAGTCTTAAAAGTGCATGGCTCTCATTTCGCACCCACTAAGATGGCTATATATACACACTACATAAGGCAGATAATAACCAGTGATGGTGAAGATGTGAGGAAACCGGAGGCCTCATTCATTGCTGGTGGGAAGGTAAAATGGTGCAGCCACTATGGAAAACAGTTTGGAAGTTTCTTAAAAATATTACAAATAGGGTGTGGTGGCCTATGCCTGTAATCCCAGCACTTTGGGAGGCAGAGGTGGCAGGATTGCTTGAGCTTAGCAATTCGAGACCAGCCTGAGCAACATAGTGGAACCCTGTCTCTACAAAAAAAAAAAAAAAAAATTAGCTAGACATGGTGGCATGGGCCTGTAGTGCCAGCAACTCAGGAGACTGAAGCAGGAGGATCCCTTGAGCACAGGTGGTTGAGGGTGCAGAGAGCTGTGTTCGCACCACTGCACTCCAGCCTGAGTGAGAAAGCAAGATCCTGTTTAAACAACAACCAAAAGTCAATGACTTACTATATGACTCAGCGATTTCACTCCTAGGAATCTACCCAAGAGAAGTGAAAACATATGTCCACACATGAATGTATGCAAATGTTCACAGCAACATCATTCACAATAGCCCCAAACTGGAAAAATTCAAATGTCCAGGTGTGGATGAATGAATGAACAGTGTGGTATGTCTATACAATGGCATACTATTCAGAAAAAAAAAAAAGACTTCTAACACAGGTACACCATGGATGAACCTTGAAAACTTTGTGCTCAGTGAAAGAAGCCAGAAGCAAACACCACATATTCTATGATTCCATTAATATGAAATGCCCAGAAAGGCAAATCCATAGAGACAGAAAGCAGAACAGGTTCCTGGGGCTGACAAGCTCGAGGGATCCTTGTAGGATACTGGAAATGCTCTGAAATTAAATTGGGGAGAAGGCTGCACACTCCGCGGATGGACTAAAACATCACTGAATTGACACCTAGAATGAGTGGATTTCATTGAATTAAATTATGGCACAACAAAGCTGTTAAAATATGTAAGTGGGGGCTCAGTCTTCTGTAACACAACCAGTGGACACTACCTGAGCCCCAAGATTTCTACCTGAAGGAACTGGAAGAGCCTGCCATGGGACCTGGGACTCATTGTTAAAAAATGCTTGGGAGGCCGAGGCGGGCGGATAACCTGAGATCAAGAGTTCGAGACCAGCCCGACCAACATGGTGAAACCCTGTCTCTACTAAAAATAGAAAAATTAGCCAGGCATGGTGGTGGGTGCCTGTAAGCTACTCAGCTACTCAGCAGGTTGAGACCGGAGAATCGCTTGAACCCAGGGAGCAGAGGTTGTAGTGAGCTGAGATTGCACCATTGCCCTCCAGCCCAGGCAACAAGAGCAAAGCTCCATCTCAAAAAAAAAAAAAAATGCTGTGCATCTCCAAGGGTAAGAGGTATGAGGTCGCAGCATATAACAAAAGTCAAACGAAGCAACAGCCAGACTTCAAGAGCACTGCAGGTCCAAGCACCGGTCTGTTCCTACCGTCAGTCTGTCTGACACTGGCCCGTGTTAATTCTGTGCTGTGGCTGCAGTATCCCTTTGCATTATTTACAGGAATGGCTTTGCCAAGCAAGTTGAGAATAGAAATAATAGAAGCAGGAGGATGCTTCGGGAACACTAATAATATTCCAGGCAATCCCCATATTAGTCTTTGGCTCCTGTAACCTAATTTGAATTATTTTGCATATATGAAAATAATGGTGAATTTTTTTAACAAGACACTATGGTTCCACATTCTTATTAGTTTAGACTGGCTTTCCCCCAAAAACGGTAGCTTTAGTGCAGTTTTCCTGTAAAGACCTCACCGTGGTGAGGAGACAATCAAAATTCAGTTAAAAAAAAAAAGAAGAGACAAAAAGATTTTTTAAACCCAGGAAAAGAAAAACCATATTATATAGATAGTGGAATGTAGAAAAATGAGTGTGCAGATAAGGCAATAAGGATGGAAATACAGCCTTGTCAGATGCCATACAGGAGCAGGCGGTAGCATGGACAGAACACAGAGCTGGCACCAATGGGCTGGAAGAGCTGGAGAAGCCACTGCCTCCATGCCTTCTGGGTTCCCTCCACCTGTCTGGACTCCTCTCCCTTCTCAGACACTGCTTCCACTTTGACTCATCAAGTATCCTTCATGTAGGCAGCCCAGTCCATCTGGAGTTAGCCCCTGTGGACTGCAGCAATGAAAGGACAGAATTGGGACATCCTGAGCAGGAGTGTTAGCTGCCCTGTGGGTGGGCATTGTTGCTGCTGTCCTGCAGGGGTTGTAGCTGCCATCCTGGGGGGGGTGTAACTGCTGTCCTGGGGGATGTAGTTGCCATCCTGGGGGGTTGTAGCTGCCATCCTTGCGGGGTTTGTAGCTGCCAACCTGTGGGGGGTTGTAGCTGCCATCCTGGGGGGGGTTGTAGCTGCCATCCTGGTGGGGGGTTGTAGCTGCCATCCTGGAGGGGTTGTAGCTGCCATCCTAGAAGGGTGTGACAGTTGGCTTCTGGAGTTCCAGAGATATAGTCACTTCCTTCTGGTCCCTGCTTGGGTACTTGCAGATGCCTAAGGGCCTTCCAATGCTCAGTGGATGGTTTGATACACGTCTCTGCCTCTGGGCAACAGTTTCACTAAAAACCTGACTAAGAAAGAGCATGAACAGGACAAATAAGCGTAAAAAAAGTGAGCTTAAGACGCCAACTTGCCCTGTCTTTTTAAAAGCATGCATGAGAGCTGAGCCATGTGTCCCCAGGCCCTCCGTAGGCAGCTGCCTTGGGTGGGGATGTGAACAGCACTCCAGGGCTAGGGGGCCAGCACTCTCAGGTGTCTTGGTGGCTGTGTGCACTGGCCGAGCCCACGATGAGCACTGTGGCACTGGCGACTGGCAGCTCATTCCCCAGCAAAGCCACTCTGGGGCTGTGTCCAGCAGGCACGCCTGCAGACTCCACAGCAGCAGTGAGCAATGGGTCCCACCAAGTTCCCTCCACTCCTACCACAAAATACCAATGAACCAGAGCTCCCTACCACTGACAGGCTGAGGTCACTAAGAAACACTATCCAGTGAAAAGAGCAAGGCAGAAAAGTTGTAGAGAAGGTTACCATTTGTGTAAAAAAGTCAAAGGAAGAACTAGAAGAACATACATGCATACTGACTTACATACGTATAAAGGAACTCTAGAAAGATCCCTCAGAATCAGGTAAGAGCAGTTTCTTGTAGGGGGAGGGTGGAGGGAAATCTGGGCAAATGAGAAATGGAACTCCCCTTAGTGTCTTTAAACCACAGGACTAGTTGGCCAGGTGCGGTGGCTCACACCTGTAATCCCAGCACTTTGGGAGGCTGAGGCGGGCAGATCACGAGGTCAGGAGTTGGAGAGCAGCCTGGCCAACATAGTGAAACCCTGTCTCTACTAAAAATACAAAAATTAGCCAGGCATGATGGTGTGCACCTGTAGTCCCAGCTACTCAGGAGGGTGAGGCAGGAGAATCGCTTGAACCCGGGAGACGGAGGTTGTCACGCCACTGTACTCCAGCCTGGTCAACAGAACAAGACTCCATCTCAAAAAAAAAATTATAGGACTAGTTAACTATTCAATAATTAATAAATGAAAAGGGAACATGACACCATAAAGACGATGAGGCTATGTCCTTCTTTGCAGCTGGTGTCAGGTAAACCTACATCCAGGCCTATTCTGCCTAAACAGAGCATTACTCTTTTATTTCAAGAGCCAATTATTGGGCACCCACTAAGAGCCAGGCCAAGAAATACTTGCGATCTCTACCACTTTGGGGAACAATGTGGGGGAAGGTGTGTGGGGTGAGAGGAGAATCGATCAGTTCATGTGGACTGGATGTGGCCAGGAGAGGGTCAGAGATCTCACTTTGAAGCACATTTACTTTGACACAATCCCCTTTTCAAAGTTCATCTTAAAAAGGATTTTAGATGTTCCCATAGGGAACACTCCCACAGAACCAATGCCTGTCCAAGGTTTCAAACACCTGATCACATACTGTCCGAAAATAGCTGTCAGTGTGGAATTGTGAGGATAAAGGAAACCTGAAGTGAGTGTTTGAACAGTGTTTCCACATTGGGAAAACCAAGGGGTTTTCCTGAGTTAGTTGGGAGCTCTGGCATACTGGAGTAGTTAATCACACACGCTAAATTAGTAGAGAAAAACGTATCCAGTGCTCTGACACACTTACAACGATTATTAAAAAATGTAAGGAGTGCAAAGGCATTTGTGACTTCATGTGGCTGGATTAAAAATCACATTTAAGTGACCTAATAGCTGTGAAAACCTCCCTGTTGTGTGGGTATGAACAAGGACAGGCAAGTTACTAGTGATTTATCTGAATCATGCATCTCAGCTCTAGAATCAATTGTTCTGGAATAACCCAACTAAGTCACTATTATTCAATTGCAGTGTGACATGGTAAAAGCCCCATAAACTGCATACCTCGACCATATCTCGTCTTTCTCTTGAACATGCTCTCTGGAACCCTATAGTGACAGGCAAGCAGTCCAGACCCACGCCATCTTGGCCCCTGCGCCTTGTAATAAGTAACTAAAGCCTGTAATTTCCACCCTACCCAGACAATGTGTAAACTAACGCTTATCTTGAATTCTGTGAACCACTTAAGTAACAG
>CAUYLG010032866.1:0-41693 GCA_963573385.1 Cacajao melanocephalus
GGTATTCAAATAGGAAAGGAGGAAGTCAAATTGTCTCTATTTGCAGACAACATGATTGTATATTTACAAGACCCATCATCTCAGCCCAAAATCTCCTGAAATTCATAAGCAACTTCAGCAAAGTCTCAGGATACAAAATCAATGTCCGAAAATCACAAGCATTTCTATACACCAATAACAGACTTAAAGAGAGCCAAATCAAAAACGAACTGCCATTCACAATTGCTACAAAGAGAATAAAATACCTAGGAATACAACTAACAAGGAACGTAAAGGACCTCTTCAAGGAGAACTACAAACCACTGCTCAACAAAATAAGAGAGGACACAAACAGGTGGAGAAATATTCCATGTTCATGGTTAGGAAGAATCAGTATTGTGAAAATGGCCATACTACCCAAAGTAATTTACAGATTCAATGCTATCCCCATCAAGCTACCAATGACCTTCTTCATAGAACTGGAAAAAACCACCTTAAACTTCATATGGAACCAAAAGAGATCCCACATACCCAAGTCAATCCTAAGCAAAAAGAACAAAGCAGGAGGCATCACACTACCAGACTTCAAACTTTACTACAAGGCTACAGTAATCAAAACAGCATGGTACTGGTACCAAAACAGAGATATAGACCAATGGAACAGATCAGAGGCCTCAGAGGCAACACCACACATCTACAACCATCTGATCTTTGACAAACCTGACAAAAACAAGCAATGGGGAAAGGAGTCCCTGTTTAATAAATGGCGTTGGGAAAACTGGCTAGCCATGTGCGGAAAGCAGAAACTGGACCCCTTCCTGACACCTTACACTAAAATAACTCCAGATGGATTAAAGACTTAAACATAAGACCTAACATCATAAAAACCCTAGAAGAACCTAGGCAAAAGCATTCTGGACATAGATGTAGGCAAGGACTTCATGACCAAAACACAAAAAGCATTGGCAATAAAAGCCAAAATAGACAAATGGGACCTAATCAAACTCCACAGCTTCTGCACAGCAAAAGAAACAGTCATTAGAGTGAATCGGCAACCAACAGAATGGGAAAAAATTTTTGCAATCTACCCATCTGACAAAGGGCTGATATCCAGAATCTACAAAGAACCAAAACAGATTTACAAGAAAAAAACAAATAATCCCATTCAAAAGTGGGCGAAGGATATTAACAGACACTTTACAAAAGAAGACATACATGAGGCCAACAAACATATGAAAAAATGCTCATAATTGGTCATTAGAGAAATGCAAATCAAAACTACATTGAGATACCATCTCATGCCAGTTAGAATGGCGATCATTAAAAAATTGGGAGACAACAGATGCTGGAGAGGATGTGGAGAAATAAGAACACTTTTACACCATTGGTGGGAGTGTAAATTAGTTCAACCATTGTGGAAGACAGTATGGCGATTCCTCAAGGACCTAGAAATAGAAATTCCATTTGGCCCAGCAATCCCATTGCTGGGTATATATCTAAAGGATTATAAATCGTTCTACTATAAGGACACATGCACATGAATGTTCACTGCAGCACTGTTTACAATAGCAAAGACCTGGAACCAACCCAAATGTCCATTGATGATAGACTGGACATGGAAAATGTGGCACATATACACCATGGAATACTATGCAGCCATAAAAAACGATGAGTTGGTGTCCTTTGTAGGGACATGATGAACCTGGAAACCATCATTCTCAGCAAACTGACACAAGAATAGAAAATCAAACACCACATGTTCTAACTCATAGGTGGGTGTTGAACAATGAGAACACATGGACACAGGGAGGGGAGCATCACACACTGGGGTCTGTTGGGGGGAAATAGGGGAGGGACAGTGGGGGGCAGGGAGTTGGGTAGAGATAGCATGGGGAGAAATGCCAGATATAGGTGATGGGGAGGAAGGCAGCAAATCACACTGCCATGTGTGTACTTATGCAACAATCTTGCATGTTCTTCACATGTACTCCAAAATCTAAAATGCAATAAAAAAATTTTAAAAGATCATCTACTAAAATCTATACTTTTTATTCCAAACACACTTTTAATATTCAACTTGGCAAATCTAAGAATCATAAAAATAATCTCTTGGATTTACAATATTCCTTACAGATCTCATCAAGCATCTTCATAATCCTCACTACAATCCTGGTATATAACTAATGCTACTTTTGAAAGGGGAAACTGAGGCTTGGGCAGAAATTAAGGGACTCTATAATTCTCACTGGTAATAAATGAAGAGGCAGGATTTTCTGATTCTAAGGCCAGTGTGCTCTTTTCAGTATGTAGCTGTGTCTCCAGAAGGGTAGAGAGAGAACATGCTACCAAATAATAATTATTGTAATAACAATAGCAATGAAGATAATAGTGTAATTTTGAATAGCACTGTGTGCTATCAGATCACTTCCACAACTATTATCATATCTGATTTTTCCAACTGTGTAAAAGAGTAGAGTAGACATTAATAGGACCATTCTTCAGAGGAGAACACAAAAGCTCAAAGAGGTTGAATCATCTGCCAAGATCATGAATAAAGTGACTAGGAAGAGTCAGGACCAGTGCAGACTGGCAACCACAGATAGGTAAGATAATGATTCAACAGGGAAGCATATTTAGTAGCACATGTTACCAAATAATGTGTTTTCACAACATTTGTGAAATCTGCTAAGTATGTTTTCCCTAGAGAGTATCAAAGCAAAACATTTTCATTCTCAAGAGATCAATTGCTTCACACTTGTACCCAAATCTAAGCAGCTGTAGTTTTAATTGGCATTGCTAATTAAATCAGCAGGGGGCTTTCAATGAAGCACTCTATCAACAAGTAGAAGAAAAACAGAGCTGAGAAGTGTCAAATATGATCAACATATGTAGCTTCATACTGCACATGATTCTCAACTTCCAAAGATACTTTTTTTAAAAACCCTGGCATTCAAGATAAAGCAACCCTGTTTTTTATCTAATTCTGATGGGGGCCGTGTGAATTACCAATCTTTCCTACCCATTGACATTCTTTTTAATCATGCTCCCTATCGTCACTCTGCCACCACAACAGGCCTGGACCTGTATCTCTATCCTACCAGGATAATTATTTACCACAGAGCGAACCTATACCCATTCATCAAAGAGAAAATTCCCAAGTTTAATACAACTGGGGAATTTTTCTGGCAGTTGGACTGTCTAAAAAAGTAAAATTATTTTAAGCAGTTGGATTGACTGAGAAATATAATTATCTTTCTGGAAAAGAGTGCGACTTTATTTTGTTCTAGTAAACGTTAGCAAAATAGGCTGAAATTATCTAGATAAGTACAGAACTGAGTGTAAGTGTTGCTATTTAATATAATCAATTATAACCTAAAAATATGACTACATGCATCTATTTCTTCTCTCACCTGAAACCACCAAGTGACAGTTAAAGGGATTTTTAAAAAGATATACGAGGCAATGGTGGATGAAAAAGTTCAGTAACCTTTTGGAAAATGAAAAGTGGCTGGAGGAATAATAACAGATTAAGAAGAGCCATGGAAACAAAACGTAAGTGCCTAGCCAAGGGCTCATTATGAGTCTAGAGACCCTCTCCATCCCCCAAGAGCTTACAACTTACAAGTGCAGCATACCGCAAGGGGCAGAACTGAGAGAAGATCTGCACCTCATAAAGCAGGAGTGCTGTGAGCCTTTGAGTCACCCTGCCTTTTCAGTCTGAGCAACCAGGTGAACTCCATCCTTACTCTTCCAGGGAAAATACTAGAGGATTGGTCTTTGGAGAAAATGGGTTGCCCAGTGAAGACTTCAAACGTGGATATCAGGGAAGGTGCCCTCCATGTAACAGCTGACTCTTCGACCAGGAATAAGGCCCCGGGGCCCATGTACCTGCTCATGCTGGAGCTGCCATCAGCTTTGTGGCACTTCATCAGCACATGTGATCACCCTGCCAGGGGATACCAGATGGTCAGGGAAACTATCGATGAGAACAAGAGATCCCCCAACAATTTTTTTTTTTTTAGAAAAAGAGGCGCCATAGTGACTATAGCTAATGATGATATATTGTATTCCTTAGAAATGCTAAGAGGGTGGATGTTAAGTGTTCTCACCACAAATATAACCATATGAAGTGATGTTCATAACCACCACAAATATGATAACCATATGAAGTGATAACCATATGAAGTATGCTCATTAGCTAGATTTAACAATTCCACAGTGTATACGGGCTTTAACGAATCATGTTGTACATGATAAATACAATCTCATCTGCCAATTTCTATAAATAAATAAATAAAGTTTTGGTTTTTTTAAAAGAGGAAGAAAGATAAGTGAAAGTCAATGCAGTGGGAAGAGAAATACTTTTTAAAAAGATAATATCCTCCCTAAAATACATATGAAGAAGCTATGATAAACGTCCCCAGAGAAGATAGTATGTCCTTGAAATGAGAACAGGGTACAATGAAAACAATAAGCAGAGAACAAGAAAGAGTTCTTGAAGAACAGAAACAGAATATTTTCATAAAGAGTTTTAAAGATAAAATATACATAAGAAAATTCAAAGAGCAGTTTCCTGTAAAACAATGCTGGCTGCCCAAATTCCAGCTTTTCCACCTATCCCACAAAAACTATACAGACCAACAAGGACAACAAAACCAGCCTAGTGCATGCCTAGTACAACATCAGAAGTCAGAACACACTACACACTTCAACTTATGGTCAGTCACTAGAGAAATAAACCTCCAAAACCAGTCGAGCCAGCTCCAAGGCCTACACTAGAGTAGACAGGCAGAGACTATGCAGAGGAGAGGGCAGGCACGGAGGGGGGTCCAGCAAGGTCAGACAGATAAAATTGACCCCCAAAAGAGGGTCACATTCCAAGAGGGAAGATAATGAAGACATGTCTGAGACCTGGTGGATCAGAGCAGTGGCTACTAAGGAGCTGAAAGGAAGGGAAGGCATGAAAATACATGCAGCCAGGAATTTGGAAAGGCATTGCTTCTGGCAGGGAGACAGATAACTTAGAAGTGGGGAGACATCCTTTGACAAGTTTGTGGCCAAGAGAAAGAGAAAGCAAGTGATGGAAACTCACAGTCCTGGAGAACCAAAAGAGAACTGCAAAACCAGAAATCATGCCACTACTACTCAACGTAAAAGGGAGCTACCATCTAGTAAAGAAACAGCACTATTCTCTATTATTGAAAGAAAGTACCGGTGAATTAAGCCTAAGACTCGCAAACCTCTCACCCCAGTCCATACTTGAATCTCTGCTGCAGCTAGTACAGAAAAGTCATTTCAAAAGAACTTTGAGATGCCAGGGAATACCTTTACAAAGCTACCATGTGAAAAAGTACTTCAGGTCAGAAATTAAAATACTCAGAATAGAAAAGAACAAAATGACAAATGTTGACCAAATTCAGAAAAGAAAATTAAGAGAAAGACAAAATCATCTCCTACAGCTCGTGGTGTATTATGAAAGTTACATGGAAAAAAGCACATGACAAAGTCTGCTCTGTAGATGGACACAAAGTGCTCAATGTCAGCTGCCATTTATAACAAATAATTCTACCATTTAGAAGAGGAATCACTATGTGTAAAGCATCATACCAAGGACAGTAGGCTTTGCTAATAAACAAAGGAGAAGATGCTTGCAACCAAGGGAGAAAAGGTACAAACGCAAAGCCTTAAGAGTGATAGCATCATAAACATTAATACTATGATTTTGGTTCACAGTTCAGCTACAAGGGAAGAGCCACGCAAAACTGCAGTTAGTCTGGGAAAAGTTCTTGTACAAAAGTCTTAAACAGTGTGCCCAAGAAGACAATAGGGTTGGGTAGAAAAAAAGATGTCCCAGAGAGCAGCATCCAGAGCTTTCCATGGGGACCTGAGCTCTAGCTTGGGGTGCTTGTGCCATTTGCTCTGCTCTAACCTCCAACTTACTTCCTTCCTCTTGCTCTCTGCTCCCTCCCTCTGCCGCAGGCAAGGCATCAGAAGTCCACTGGCCATCTTTTGTTTCTCCCAGGATGGACTCCAGGTCTATTTCATCCACGGTGCTCCCCTCAGAGGCCAGCAGTTTATCCAAACCGAATTTGAGTATCTCACTCAACTTGGGTAGAGAAAACAAAGAAGTCTAGTAAGTTCTCATGACAACAATCATTTAGGATATCAATAATTGGCTAAGTGGATAACAACGCCAAGCACGGTCCTAGTCTGATGAATAGACGGTCTTTCTGCTCTCCCCATTATAAACGGTAACAGCCATGGCCATTTAATAGTTGGACGATGGGTAAGCAGAGAGGTGATAAATGATTATTAGAGGTACTGACTTTGAGAATTCTCCATAAAAACAAAAAAAATGTATAAGCCTCCAATTTTTTTTGAAGAATAACAGTAATTTCCTGCATTTCCTATAGCACCTCTCACTGACTTTTTTTTTTTTTTTTTTTTGAGACGGTGTCTCGATCTGTCACCCAGGCTGCAGTGCAGTGGCATGATCTTGGCTCACTGCAACCTCTGCCTCCTGGGTTCAAGTGATTCTCCTGCCTCAGCCCCCTGAGTAGCTGGGATTACAGGCGTGCTCCACCGCGCGCAGCTAATTTTTTAATATTTTTAGTAGAGACAGGGTTTCACCATGTTAGTCAGGCTGGTCTCGAACTACTGACCTCATGATCTGCCCGCCTCAGCCTCCCAAAGTGCTGGGATTACAGACATGAGCCACTGCACCCAGCTGACTTTTTCATAAGCATTCCCAGCAGTCACATGAGAAGTCAGAGACCCTGTTAGCTACTTTCCAACCTCCCCACTGACAGACTCCTTAGAAAGAGAAGGCTACACTGGATACTTTGCCTCTACTACAAACTGACTCCTTTACTTTGGCAATTTGTTCTCCTAACTATTTCCATAGAAATTTGGTTTCTATAGAAACCACCTTGGCAAAGACCAGTAACAACTTCTGACCACCAGACCGGAAGGCCTTTTCTCAGTTTGAACTTTCCTGGATGTTCCTCTGGCATTGCACTATCCCGCTTCTCTTCCCTCATCCTCTCTGGAGTACTATCAGCCTGTTCCCTATGGCCATAGGAACGACACAGAAAGCACAGATAATTTTTCCTGGCTTTCACTTGCTACTTCCAACTTTGCACCTCCTAAGTACTAACTTTGAGATCATGACCCAAGGTAGATTCAAACTTGCCCTTTTAGACTGGGTTAATTATCTCTAGATCATCTACTTTGCGAGTAACTTGGAAATCTTAAAGTATTCCGTAATAGCTTGAAAAAAAGACAGCTCACTTAAGCATGAATGCACCTAGATATATTTATATTTACTCTTTCTTTACATAACCAGGATGACTGGCTTGGGCAGCTCCTACTAAAAATAGTAGAAAACCAAGTATTTGGTTTTAAGAATTTGTCTACATTGGGACCCTCCCTCCAACCCCCTTGTACTTATGCTTCCCTCCTGGCTCTCCCTTGTTATCGCTCACCTGTAATGTGTCCTAGTCATTAAGGAAATTATATGTGTTTTTATGAGAAGCTGTATATTACAGTAATTAAGGGCATGTGCTCGGAAGTTACAGAGTGCTCGGTTTGGAATCCAAAACCTGAATAACCTTGGGCAAATTACTTAAGATGGGGATAAAGACAGTGTCTGTCTCATCCTGCTGTTATTCTTATTTACTGAAACAACTAGAAAAGAGCACCTCAGACAACACTCAGCACACAGCATTCAATAAGTGTTCACTACACCTGCATCTCCCCGCCTCTCTTTCTACTGTGTCCTCCCTGCAGGATAATAAACATACTTCCTTCTTTCAGGACTTCAGAACTCCATACCTACTGCTTAGAGGTACCAAATCAGAACCACATCTTTTACTTCTGGTTTTTTGGCATTCAAAAGAAATCCCCTGCTTTCTTTTGAGACAAGGGCATTGGGTTATCATCCTTGTTTTTGGCAACCACAAATAACTCACAGCGTCGGGATGGGGAAGAGATGAATCAGACATTAGAGTCAGAAAGTAACTCTCCAATAACCATGAGCGGCACGAGAAGTCCAACAGAGTTGCTCTCAGCCAGCAGTCTATGTTCCCACCAGTATGTGGCCCCGTGGGGTGGAGGCGTGTCTACACCTTTCCCAATCATGTGTCCAGCAGCCCACATCACAACATACCTCTCACTGGAACCCTGGCGCTCCCTCCACTGGGAGAATGCAAACAACTTATGACATCCTTCCTCCTCTAAAGAGAATGCAAGCCTTCTAAGGCTCTGTCATTTACCCCTTCACCATGCCCAGCAGTGACCTTCTCTCAAGGTTCTATGGAGAATTGTTCTGTGGAAAACTGCATTTAAGAGTATCTACAGTGTACCAGAAGACAGCGTGGCAATTCCTCAATCTAAAACCAGAAATACCATTTGACCCAGCAATCCCATTACTGGGTGTATACCCAAAGGATTACAAATCATTCTATTATAAAGACACAGTCTACTATAAAGACACAGACAATAAACACATGCATACGTATGTTTATTGTGGCACTGTTCACAATAGCAAAGACTTGGAACCAACCCAAATGCCCATGAATGATAGACTGGATAAAGCAAATGCGGCACATATACACCATGCAATACCATGCAGTCATAAAAAAAAAAATGAGTTCATATCCTTTGCAGGGACATGGATGAAGCTGGAAATCATCATTCTTAGCAAACTAACAGAAGAACAGAAAACCAAACATCACATGTTCTCACTCATAAGTGGGAGTTGAACAATGAGAACACATGGACACAGGGAGGGGAACATCACACACAGGGGCCTGTTGTGGGGTTGGGGGCTAGAGGAGGGATAGCATTAAGAGAAATAACTAATGTATATGACGGTGTATTAGATGCAGCAAAATCACCATGGCACATGCATACCTATGTAACAATCCTGCACGCTCAGCACATGTAACCCAGAACTTAAAGTATACTAAAAAATAAAATGAAATAAAAATTTAAAAAATAAAAGCGTCTACCGTGTACTTCTACCTCTCTCTCAAGCTTTCTTCTCATGTTTGTAATTGTCTCTTAGACAGTGTGAAATTAAAATGTGCAGCCTGCCCTACCACCATTATGGTTAAGCATGCATGTGACGTAGAATCGGCAACAAAAGACAGAAAAAGAAAAAAGCCACACTTACCCCCTAAGATAAATAAAGAACAAACAAATAAATAACACCCAGGGTTACTCTTTCTAGTTCTAGTCCCCAAATTAATGAAACCTTGAACCTTTCCTTTAATTACTGACTCCCTAACAAAAACATGATCCCTGCTTTTGCAATGCTGATAGGTAAAGATATGCACTGGCCTTTGCACATATGGTAACCATGTGATAAAAGTGCTGTTTTCTAACCCATGCTCAGACTAATTGCAAACTTGGTAACTCTGCTTGTAATACTGTGTAATTTTTTTCCCTCTTAAACACTTGTATTTTTGATAGACTAGTCCTTTCAAAGCCTAGTCTTTCTTGCAAACTTTTGCAAATAAAATTCTTTCTTTTTGTCTCTCAGTCTGCCTCTAACAATAGTTTATGTTTATATTGTATTTTTACTGCATACTCTGACTAAAGCCTAAATTATCTTTATCTTCCTAAAATTCTGACCTACCTATTTTCCTTTCTACTCTCCTCATCATACGGGCTTCAAACCTCACAGCCGTCTTTGAATTTTCTATCTCCCTACTGTTGAGACCCACCTCTAAACAGCAGCCAACTCCCGTCCTTCCTTCTTTTGCAATGCTTCCCACACCAGATCCTCCCACTGATACTGCCCTTGACAAATACTGATTACTCCCTTCATATCTGCATCTTTCTAGTATCCTAGGAGTTGGTCTCTTTGCATCCAGTCCCTCATCCTTAGGGCAAAAACAATGGATCCAGGAAATATTATGAGTTCTAATTTTAACCCAAGGGCTGCTACAGAATAACTCTAAGTCCTCTTCCAAAAGAGAGCTCTAAAATCTTCCAATCCAACATCTGTCTCCCATCCAGTATTCTTCAAGCAAATTACCTCTAGTTCTTTCACCCATTTTTCCTATGGCACAATTTTGAATTCCTGATCTCATTCGCCCTCTTCTGAGCATGAAGTAATGTAAGTCACTGATCAAAGAGTCTGAGATTAAGGAGGAAGTACAGAATTAATTGTTATTGACTATGCTGAGTTCTTTATTTTAACTAATTCTCTTAACAGCCCTCTGAGGTAACCAGTGGTATCTTTATTTTTAGAAATCAAAAAGAGTAGATCTAAGAGGTTAAAAAAGCTGCTCAAACCCAAAGAGCCAAGAAGTGATGAGGCTTGGATCTGAATCCTTAGTTTCCACAGAGCCTGCACACCGCCAGCACGGTAGCAGGTATGAGGGAGGCCAGGGAACAAATGTATAGCTGGGGAGAGTGGCTGATGAGTGCTGGTTCTTTTCATTTACATTGTCCTACACAAAGGGTACTGGCATGTTCCAAAGTGAAAAACAATATATCATACCTGGAGGTCAGCATCGGCTGAGGGTTTCTGGGCTCCCAGAGTAAAATGGCCTCCTTCTATGATCATGTTGGTGAGCTGCAGTTTGGAGGCTGCTTTCCTATAGACTATTTCTTCCACAGTGTCTCGGCCAATCAGCCGAATAACTTTAACAGACCTGGACATAAGTCAAACAAGAGTAGTGTGCTATAAGGGTCTGCAAAACTGGGCAAAAGTGTGCAAGGTAAATACATCTAAAAGCAAACAATGAAAGAGAGATTGTTTCATTTGGACCTGAGTACTTGTTAGAGAGAACTTGCCTCGAATTCTCTCTGAACCGCTCCAAGAGAGTCAAGGAAAGAATGATGGGGTAACCACGACTGGGATTCCTTATCCGTGGCCAAGGAAAACCTCTAGAAGATCAAATTCTCCTCAGATCAAAGGGTAACATCTATTTTTTTTTTAAGCTTAGCTCCATAACGCCGTTTTTTAAGTGAGTTAGAGCCTAACTAAAGAAGGATGAGTTAAATAACTTCTAAGGTTTCTTTCTAATCCTTTCACAGTGTGATTTTACTCTTTCTAATAAAGTCAGTCTGGACGGATGTGACCCCCCTCCAATACTAACCTAGGAGTTAATAGCAAAGACGGGCTAAGACCTGGTGGTCCCTCGGCTCCCAGTGTGGGACTGTTGCCGGGACTATATTCTTCACCTTCCTCACAACCTGGAACTGCTGCTGGGCAAGCCAAGGAAGCAGAAAAAAAATCACTCACTTGTTTTGGCCAATTCGATGAGCCCTGGCAGCCGCCTGCAAGTCATTCTGAGGATTGAAGTCACTATCAACAAAAATCACAGTATCTGCTGCCGTTAAGTTCATGCCAACTCCACCTGAAAACAACGCAAAAAGGAACGTAATCAGCAGCACACAGGCAAGGAGCTAGAAAAAAAACACAAGGCTAGCATGGGCTAGACCGACAAATGGAAATCAACCAAATAAACCGGTTTCATCCTTCAAATGAACCCGCACCCCCAACTCCAGAGCCTTGTTCTAGCAGTGAGAAATGCTACCTGACCTCTTACTGCCTGATGGGAAAATTTTATTACTGAATGGAACAGAATGAGTGGAGCAGGGGCAAGTGGCAAAAGTGGAAACTTAAGTTAGTGCCATGGAGCCATTTTATCTCTTCTGCTTAAAAACCTTAATTAGATTTTGGTTCGAGTAGTCTGAGGAAAACGACACATGCTCTTTCAGAAAGCAGACCTAGGCTGGGTGGCTCAAGCCTGTAATCCCAGCACTTTGGGAGGCTGAGGCGGGTGGATCACGAGGTCAAGAGATTGAGACCAGCCTGGCCAACATGGTGAAACCCCATCTCTACTAAAAATACAAAAATTAGCTGGGCGTGGTGGCGCGCACCTGTAGTCCCAGCTACTCGGGAGGCCGAGGCAGGAGAATCGCTTGAACTGAGGAGGCGGAGGTTGCAGTGACTCGAGATAGCGCCACTGCACTCCAGACTGGGCAACAGAGCAAGAATGTCTCAAAAAAAAAAAAAAGGAAAGAGAGAAGAAAAGAAAGAAAGAGAGAGAGAGAGAGGGAAGGAAGGAAGGAAGGAAAGAAAGAATAAGAAAGAAGAAAACAGATCTAAATATGAGAGATCTGCTGTGGGCACTGTCAAGAGAAGAGCACCGAATGTCACTTGCAAGTTACAACCAGGTAGTAAGATCTCTGATAAAAAGTTAATGAGAAGAGAGGATGATATACTCCTGAGCAGAGTGGGAAACCACCTCTCTCTCATTAGAGAAAATTCCAGTGCATCTTTTTTGTACTTGTTACCACATTAATCAAAGAGAAAGTAACAAAACCAACCGCAAGACAAGAACACTCCATGGAACAACTTGCTGGTCTTTCTTCGGTGCTGCAGGAAGAGAGCTGAGGAGGTACCTTGGATTACAGGAATTAAGAGAACCATGAAGGTAAATTGCAGCTTTCTCTTTGATTAATGTGAAAACAAGTAAAAAGCTGACTCCCTCTTGCCAGGGTTGCTTGAGTTTGTTATTGAAACCAGCAAGCCTGGAAGGGCTTGTTCCATGAACCTGAATTAGGGACTAACTTTTGAGAAGGACTACTTGCCATACGCTGGATCTCCAGACAAGTCAGGCAGGAATATTCTAGTTAAAGTCTTCGTATCAGGTTGAAGTTGGAACAAGGAGGTAATCATGGCTGATTACTGAGCGATGCTAAATTATACCTAATAATAATGATAGTTACACTTACGCTGTGCTTACGACTTGCCAGGCATTACTCTCTACACTCTCTATATATTAACTCCTTCAGTCCTCACAACAACTCTGTTGGGAAGCTGAGTAATTGCTATGATTATCACCACTTTATAGATGTTGAAAGGGCAGGTAAGGGACTCCTCTGAAGTTGCAAGGCTAGAAGGTGAAAGGGCCAGGATTCATTCCTTTGCAGTCTGGGTCCAGAGCCCGTGCTTTTATCCACTATACTGTAATACTGTTCAGGCACTTATTGCATTTCAAAATGTGTTCCATAAAACTATCTTCTTGAATTCATGCTAAGTGCAGCTCTTCTTCACTGAGGGGTGAGATTTTTATAAATAAGCTACAGCCGTTATTTGAAACATATTCACGAGCTATCACTGCCATCTGGTGGCAATATGACTCAATCACAGAAATATGTGAAAGCTGAAAGGAAACCTGTTCAATAAATGAAAATCCTGTAAAACTACAGCAAACACAACAGTCAGTGTTTGGAAAAGGCTAATGTCCAGGACTGCCTCAGTTCCCAGAAGATCTACTCTGAGTCCTCCAAGGAGAGGAACTGAAAAGCAGAGATCTCTTTTTTCCTGATTTTAGACATTTCGAACATAATGGTGCTCTCTGAATATGAAGATGATGAAATCATTAAAGCATAAATAAAATCGTCTCCCCGACAGTGATCATGCACTGCCTGACTCTTCCAGTTTCTCTTAAGACTGACCTTGAGACAACTGATCACATGAGAAAGTGGCTGAGATTCTGCGTGCAGTCTGTGATCTTGGAAGAGTAAGGCCAAATGAATCTTGTGTTATTTTTATTAGGAAGGCAAAACAAACACAGGTGAAATAATCTCCTTATAATAAAAGATTATATCTAACACTCCTTTCATATACCCTTATAGTACTAGGCATTTATAACGGTTTCTACATAAGACCAAACTCTAATTTTTTTAGAAAAATATCAATCCGTCTTTAACAGAGGACACACATCCCTTTCAGGTTCCTGCATGTATTCCATCAAGACTTATGTCTACAAAAATAAGATAATGAAACTAGGATCCTATGAGTTCAAAACTAACGTCAGCTTGCTCCAGGACATGAGAATAATTTATTTTATTTTTGAGACAGAGTCTCACTCTGTCATCCAGGCTGGAGTGCAGTGGTGCAATCTTGGCTCACTGCAACCTCTGCCTCCTGGCTTCAAGCAATTCTCCTGTCTCAGCCTCCCTAATACTTGGGATTACAGGTACGCACCACCACACCCAGCTAAGTTTTGTATTTTTTTTAGTACAAATGGGGTTTCACCATGTTGGCCAGGCTGGTCTTGAACTCCCGACCTCCAGTGATCCACCCACCTTGGCCTCCCAAAGTCCTGGGATTACAGGCATAAGCCACTGCACCGGCTTTTTTTTTTTTCAGACACCATAATGACTTAGAGAATCATTTAATCTCCAAGAGTGGATTTCAAATTATGTAAGAGTATATGAAAGTACTGTGTGACTGGTAAAGCATTACAAATGTCATAATATTTACGATTTAAGTGATATATGGACAATGTCACAAATAATTCTAAAAAGTTGGTAGTTTCCATATAATAACATTTTTTAAACAACTACATTTTTGCTAAGCTTTTCAACATTATTGCAAAAATACTTATAAAAGAAGGACAACTAGCAGACAAACTGTTACCTTATTTTCCAAATTCATGGTTGGGAAGAAGAGCTACTTCCACTGAATGTAAATGAAACATTCCACAAAATTACAGAAACCTTTCAGGACATTCCCAGGTCAATGGTCAAAGCAGATCAGAATTACTTTCCAATAACCCCAGGTTTCAGCCTTACTTCTTTGATGAGATGACATCTTGGACAGGTTGGATAGAATAGAGCATCATGCTTGAAGTCCAGTACCTTGTTTTACATTCAATAATAACCTCACCTTTCAGAGAATTAAGGAAAAAAGTGTAGTAATAGTGGGATGTAATAGTACTCTGTTATTCCTCATTGTCTGTTTCCGTTAATGCCTATGCAGCCTACCTGCCCTAGTACTCAGGAGAAAAACAAAAATGGGCTGCTGTCCAAAGTTCTTAATGGCCAAGTGTCTCTCTTCTCCTCTCACAGAACCATCCACACGCTCATAGCTGTAGCCTTTACAAAGAGGAAGAAAAACAGAAATCGTAACCCTTTCCAAGTAGTCTTTGGGGAATAAAAAAATTAAGTTAGCCCAAAACCAAAGGCCAATTTTGTCCCTTTTCATATACAGACATGGCCCTACTCTAAGCAAATCCCCCAGGAAAAATTTAAACAGGGACAATGATCATTTTACAAAAGAACTCGCCATAACATACTCCTCTGGATTTTTTAAATACATGAAGCCTTGGCAATTATGGCATTAATACTCAGTTTTGACTATTCTTAAGCAACCCTGAACTACCCTGTGTAGCAGTTTCAATTTTGCTGACACATAATTCCTACATAAACAGAAGACCAGCACTTGGAAGCAGGTGAGTGAGCCCTTCTAATGGCCCAGTAATCTGCCTTGCAATGAGGCTTTAAGAGGTCACCACCTGTCTCCAGGCACCCATGTGGGGAAGGGCAGCTACAAGCTCAGGCTGTGTTTGTGCATCTGGGGACCTCTCAATGGCCAGTGCCGTGTGCCAACGGCATTTCTCCAAATGTCCACCGGACCAGGTACACAGAGACCCGGTCTGGACTACTTTTTTAAATTGTAAAGTCTGGGGCTGATACTTCTTCGCCACTGGGCTCAAGATCAACTCATGTTAGAGCCTTTTCTCACCATCTCACATAAATCTTATCATATATTAAACAGACTTCCCAGGTAATAAACTACATTCTCTATCATCTATATAGAAAAAGTTGATCTTACTTTTCCCCTGCCTTATTTGGGATCTCTACAATTTCAATATTTACCTTTTTACTGATCCTGAGTAAGTGCTCAACTGTTGAGGTGAATGTTACAAGACACCAAAAGCTCTAATCACCAAAACTTTGTTTCTAATACATTTTCAGAAACACCAACATTTCCACGACATTTGCTCCACAGCCCATCATTTTACATCACATAACTGATGGGAACGTAGGTGTTTATTTCTGCCCACGTGCCTCTTCTCTGCTCTCCATCCTTGCCTTCACACGCCACTCTCCTCTCGCCTTACTTTTGATATTTTGGTTCTGAATGATGTTCTCACCCTGCTTTCCTTTGAAATATTCTCATATCCCATATTATTCTTCATGGACCTATCTGGACTGTTAAGTCTAACAGAGCCTGAGGTCATGTAGTGGCCAAAAGGTGTCACCTCTGTAATCCATATAGTCTTGGAGAATATCCAACATCTGAGTCATCTGGGAGAAAAGTAAAACCCGATGGCCCCTGGCAAGAAAAAGAGAAATGGAAACACTACAAGTCTAGTGATATTTAAGGCGAATTTCCCTCAGTCAAAACTTAGCAAAGAATACAAGTTTATAAATACTGAAGGAGAAATAAATATCATATAATTTATAGACTGTCTTAGAAACTCCAAATGCTTTCTATAAGAATATACCTCCACAGGTTGCTGCATCCCTCAGAACAGTCATCCTCAAACTCAAGGGGAGATTATTCCCAGGGGACATGTCAATGCAACAGGGAATATAAGCCCTAGAATAAACACGGTACCTCTTCCTGGAATGTCAATTTGCTCGATGGAAAGAAATATAAGCTTTCATTTTAGTAGCAAAATAAATACAGATATGTGAAGAGTAAAATGCAAAATTCAAATGCACAAAAAAACAAACAAAACAAATACTGGAGACTCTGAAGAAAGCTTGTGTTGAGTCATCTACAGGTGTTCCCCGTTTGGGGGTATAGTCACTATCCTCTCACCTACAGCTACGTTGGTTGAAAAGTCTGAGAAGCATTACCTTAGAGAAGCAAAGTGACCTCTCATCTTCCATGATACATGAGAAAATTTTTGTATACGTGAGAGGAGGGAAGAAAGGAGGAGGCAAAATGATGGAGTAAGTCAAGAACACAGTCAAGCCTAGAGTCCCTTGTTACTGGCTATTATTCTAAATTTACATAAACAAAGAAGCATAGCACTGTCGAAACAATATTCTCATTATAAAAACTTATTTAATCAGGATGCAACAAGTGTAAGAGGAGTAATTATGGGGAACTCTTTCAAGATTCAAGCCTCAAACGGTTAGAGAAAGCAGTGAACCTGAAAACCTCAATTCTAATCTCATTTCTGCCATTTGCTGGCTGTGTGACCTTGGGCAAGTCATGTAAACTCTCTGGGTCTATGAAATAAATCGGAGAGAAGGCATTTATAGGTCCTTTTCCAACTCTAACGTACTTATGGCAGCTATATGAGAACCAATGAAATACAGTAAGACATGAAATCATTTAACTTGCACATTCCTAGACTCTGCTTTCTCTCTGGTGACTAGGAGGATTAGATATAAGCTGAACACATGGCTGCTGAACACTAACTGAATCTGGTCTTCTAATGCCCAAATCATGTCTCTGAGAAAGAGTCCTTCAAGTTCCCGGTGAGTTCAAATCAAATCCCACAGGTTAACAAAAATGAATGTTTACTGAGCCTTCATTATGTGTCCTTCAATGCAAGTTACTACAGGCAACCATAAAAGAAATGCTCAGCGCTGTCTCTGTCCTTATGAAGCCAAACAACGTAGCTGGAGTGATACAGTTAACAAACACCAATTAACCAGACAGCAGATTAAGGCAGCCCACTGCCAAGTGCTGGATTAGGATCATAAGTGCTGTAGAAACTCAGGAAAGAAAAGAACGATTGTGGAAGGGATGAGGTGCGAGTGTAGCCACAGAGAAGGCAAAACCTGAATCAGCATTAAGAAAAAAAAGAAAACTGGAATTGGCCTCAACAACTCAGCAAGTTCCTCAACAGTCAAGTCTTAGCAGTCATTAGCTCAGAGCAGCAAATGTGAACCTACCACCTACCTGGAATACAGGAATGCTAGTAGCTTATCCAGCAGGTGAAGTTTCCCACTAGCCTCAATCAGGTGGTCTCCAACTTCAAAAGGCTCTGGCTCTACACCTAGAAAAGAAAGAACCCACTCCCAGTCATGTGCCCTCAGGAAGGGCAGACGCCAATAGCTAGGCTACAGGAAGAGAAGCCAAGCTCCTCTTATAAGTAGTTGTTTGCATGAAGATCTCAGTTCTGCTTAACACCAATTAGAGTCTGGCACATCCAACAAGCCTAATAAACATTTATCTAAGGCATAAAACCACTCTTCACGAAACTGAGGCAGAATAGGATGCTAAAGGTCAAGGAGACCCAAAACTGAAATCTTGAGATTCACTCTACAAAATAAATCAAAATGGCAGCCAGAATAACCTGGAGGGCTTCTTTCAAAACCTATGTGTTCCCAATGCCCCCTCCTCTTAAAAAAGTTCTCATATGCGCCTACTTAAGATTTTGTGCAATCTTTAAATAGTTTGTAGCACTGCTTGGCAGAGATCCCCTTAAAGTAACCGCAGCAAACCCTCTGTACCGATCCCGTGTAGAGTCTCCAAGGCCACAGGAGTGCTTGTTCCAAGGGCTAACAATCAGGAAATCAAAAAAGCCCCAGTCTGAAGAAAAACAAAAACACTACAACAAAATTCCTAGGACACAGCTAAAACAGTGCTCAGGAGAAATTTACAGGGGTCTGTATGATGAAGGGGAAGCAACAAAGGAGACTGAGAAGGAGCAGATGGAGAAGAGAAAGCATGTCCCAGAAGCCAAGGGAAGGAAGTGCTTCAAGAAAGAAGTGATCAACTGTGCTAAAGGCTTCTGAGAGGGTAACTGAAACATGAACTAACAAATAACCATCAGCTGGGGAACAGGGCGATCACTGATGGACCTGGCATCGTGGGGACGAAAGGCTGACGGAGTGGGTTCAAGACAATGGGAAATCGAATCATGAAGAAATGATCAAATCAATCCAGATTATCATGCATTCCATAGAACTATTGGTCTTGACTCTTCATGTCATGAAAGAAAAAAAAGGGCAAAAAAAAAAAAAAAACCACTCTCTGAAGAATGTTTCTAGGTTATAGGAAAATAAAAAGACATGACAAACGCAATGCAGGGTCTGCAGGGTCTAGGACTGGATCATGGATTTAACAAAAAAAGAAAAGAAAAACATATTTAGAAGGGATGGATATTAGATGGACAACTGAGGATATCTGAAAATGAACAATATATGAGTTAACACTAATAAAGAAAACTGAGAATAAACAAAGCAGACACAGTAAGTATATGCAATTATTTTGAAGAATTTGGGTATGATTCGGCCACAGAAATGTTAACAAAGAATAATGTGGGGGAAAAGGGCACTGCCTCACCATCAAACAAATATGGGTGATCCACACACTTTCGAAGCTGGGACAAGACATTCTGAAGTTTAACTTTCTTTGCTGTCTCATTTTCAAATGCATCTGAAATTTAAAAAAAAAAAAAGAGGGAGAGAGAGAGAGAAAGACAAGAGATGGCCTACTGAACAAAACAAAAACCAAAACCCTGAGTTTCTATAAATAACCTTAATGATTTCAATTATATCCTTCGAACCTATATTAACCTCCCAAATTTCACTGAATTGAATTGAGAATTAACATCATGTTCATATAAAATTTTCCTAACCATTTTGTTTTAAGAAAGACCCCTCAACTATGAATTGAACTCAGGAGTATTCTGTTACTCTTCTGCAAATTCTAAATTTTCTTTAACTGTTGTTGTGGAGTCAAGGGACAAATAAATGGAAAACTGAGAAATTATTTCACTCCTATCTCTCCCTTGCCACTCCCAATTCCTCCCAGTGAATTTGATTCAACAAAAAAGCTTTGCATTCTCTTAAACACAGCAGTTCTCCCTTATTCATGGGGAATATGTTCTAAGACCCCCAGTGGATACTGGAAACCACAGATAGTACCAAACCCCATATGTATTCTGTGTTTTCTCCTAAACATACATACCTATGTTAAAGTTTAATTTGGCACAGTAAAAGATTAACAATGACTCATAATAAAAATACAACAATTATAACAATATACTGTTCACAATGTCACAGACAGAAGATTTGTTGTTAGCAATCTCAGCATATAATTTTTTTTTCATTTTTTTTGAGAACTTAAACCTTTTTTGCTTAAAAGAAGCATTTTATGGCTTCTTTGGCATAGCCAAAATGCAGGCATCACTATTCTTGTGCTTTGGGGCCAGTTTTAGGTAAAATAAAGGTCACCCGAACAAAAGCACTGCAATACCATGACTATCGGACTGATGACAGAGCAGCTACTAACGCTGATGGCGTGGATAACAGAACAAAACGAGGATTCATGTTCTGGGTGGAACAGAGTGAGATTTCATCACGCTACTAACAACAGAGTTTAATTTAAAATTTGTGAATTATTTTTGGAATCTTCCATCTAATATTTTCAGACTCCAGTTCGGTGCAGGTAACTGAAACCTTGGAAAGCAAAACTGCGGATGAGGGCGGATTACCGTATCTGACAGGGTGGGAGGATGAAAGGCATGACTAGGACACCTGGCAGTGTTTGCTTAATTACAGGCAGTAAGAAAAACTGAGTGAGGGGAGAAAAGGAAATTTCACAACTGAACAACCAAGGCTGAGTTACATTTAAGAAGCTCCGCCACAGTCCCATGGTAGCTGACCAGAACTATTCACAATACAAAATTCCATCTCATATTCTTGGGATCATACAAATAAGTGTGATTATAAAATATTTCACATGAAATCATATCCTCATTTAGTTTCTCAATGGACAAGTGCCCTCTGATTACCTAGGTCTTTCATCAAAATGGCCTTGTAATATTTCTTCTGCAATGCTGACATGCCGTGGTATATCACTACTTCTGTCTTCTTGGGAAGCTCTGTAGCTACCTCAGCTTTCACTCGCCTCAGCAGAAATGGCTGCAAGAGTTTGTGCAGTTCACTCGCTATATAATAAAAAAAAAATACAGGAAGCATGGGACAAAAGTAGAACCAAAGCAATGAACTACTAGAGAACTTAAAGGAATTTAATTTTTGTTTCTCATTTCACGCTTATTCTGCATTCTAGGCCAGATGGTCATTTTTTCACAGTATTTCTTCCTTCACTAGGATCTTCTTCCCAATTCTTTCTGGAATCATTACTGGTTCTTAATCCAAAAACTAGGAACACTCAAAGAACTTGATTCTTACTAATCTCATATGAACAAAGCTCTTTTGTTTCCAGAGTATTTTTGCATTTAATCTCATTGATAAGCATAACAGCTTAGAAATTTCAGGTGAGAGAAATACTGTCCCCATTTCTATAGCTGAGTCAAATGAGGCTCAGAAACTAGGCAACTTACCCGAAGTCACACAGCTGGATGTGAATGTGGCCAGCATTCAAATTTGGTTTTATGACTTTAAATCCCTTATTCTTTCCCCAGATATCTTGAATTTCAAAAATTATTCTAAATTACAATTAAACCACCCGTATGATTCCCAGATATGCAAATATAGGTGCCTAGCTAAATGTGAATTTCAAATAAATAATGAACAACTTTTTAACACAAGTGTGTCCTATGTAATACAAGTATGTCATGCATTTGACTAGAAGTCTTGTATTTTATCAAGTAACCCAAAACATGGGAGTAATCAGAGCAAGTTCTCCAGGTCATCTTCAGTCTGTGGTCTGGGGATTTTTGCTGTGAGAAGCCCCTCAAACTCACGCTTCCCAAGTACATACAAACTCACTATTTGGCATACCTCCCATCTGTTTTGAAAAATCATCCCAGGCAAGTACCACAAGGATAGACAGATAATCCTACAACACAGAGGGGCCAAGATACAAGAAGAGAAGACTACAACTCTCGGCTGTATGAAAGAGGAAGGGCTCCCATCCCAGAATTCTGGTTTTGGTGCAGCATTCAAAGAAATACCAGTGCTGTAGAATGCTAAACAGTGGTTTGGGACTACAGCATTCACATACTTTTCTCCCTCATAAAGTGACATATAAAGTAACGAAGTCTTTATAGAAAATACAAGTTGGAAAAAAATAGTCTGCAAATCAGCAGGCACTTCCTATTTCTTCCAAAAACGAACTAGAGAAGCCCTACTACGGAATCACATAGTAAACAATTAAGAGAGTCATGAATAGCAGACAACTGGGAACAACACGTGTGATCTAATATCTCCCAAATATCTGTTGCTCTCTGTCTCACCGGAAGGTATTCTCCGGTCATCAGTTCTCCTTCTTTTCTACCTATAACCATTATGCATGAGGATGGTTTCTGTGCCAAGACTTCTTGGGGATAATTAGTAGGAAAGGAACTTGCCTGACTCAGACTCTTTCTCAATATCCTGGTAGCGTCGAACAAAATCTCCCACCTCTTCCTTGGAAAAAAGATCAGGTTCCACAAAACTGAGGAGGGAGTAGAGCTCTTGGAGGCTGTTCTGGATGGGAGTTCCAGTCAACAGGAGACTGAAGACTACTGAGAACTCAAATACATAAATAAATAAAATAAAAATTCCGTAACGCTGGAATGCAAGGCTGAGTTACCCATCACAATCTCTACCCGTACACAGAAAGGCATGATTTAATGGAATGACCAAGGGGACATGAAATCAGATGGCTCAGGTTCAAGCCGCATACTAGCTGTTTGATGAAGGAAATAAGACCTCTTCAGTTTCAACCATAAGAAGGGGATAATAATCTTGTGAAGAAAATACTGTTATAAGGATATAATAACTGTACGAACTCTGAAGTACTGCCTGAGTATTTAATATGGCTATTATTCAATTTATATGGGGATTCAAACTATACGTTACTGCCTGTGTAGGGGAGTTTACTGAGGTATCCGAGACATAATGCACACGCTCATGCAGTTTGAGAACCCAACACTACAGCATCAGGCTCCACCACCGTAAGTAAGAAGGAAGATTTATCATAGGAGACGGTCCTTTTATAAAACTTAATGGTGCATCAGATGCAAGACATCAAGATTTCCGGTTGTTTCTAGACATAAGAACATAGAGTCTCAAATGGAAAAAAATTTGTTTAAATTCTGAACAACAGAGGAGAACACCAAGAGTAAGAGACAGACGAAGTAGAAGGTTAGGAAAAAGAAGAAAAGCTACTAGGTCAAGCAAAAGATATCCTCTAAACTGACATTCACAAGAACTTATACTAGGAGAAATAATACAGCAAAATGGGGAAGCCACATCTCGACATCTTGAGCACGTATATCTTTTTTTTTCTTTTTTTGAGATAGGGTCTTGCTCTATTACCCAAGCTGGAGTACAGTGGCATGACCTCCGCTCACTGTAACTTCCTCCTTCCAAGCTCAAGTGATTCCTCCCACTTCAGCATCATCAGTAGCTGAGGCTACACGCACTCACCACCACACTCAGCTAATTTCTTTATTTTTTTTGCAGAGACAAGGTCTCACTGTATCGTCCAGGCTGCTCCTGAACTCATGGGCTCAAGTGATCTTCCTGCCTCAGCCTCCCAAAGAGCTGGGATTACAGGTGTGGGCCACCACACCTGGCCTGTTTTAAATGTCAAAATACAGTATGTAAATGTATATATATGCATGTGCATGTGTATATATATGCACACACACACATATTTATATGCATGTACATACACAAGTATACTGTATTTTGATATTTAAAATAATATACATTTTGACTTTTTAAATATATATGCATATATACATTACTTTTTGGGTGTATACACATAGCAAAGATTACGGCAGCACATACACCATTAAAGCATTAATGTAGTAGGGTCACTGGTATGCTGTCCTTTTCTTCTTGTCTTTATATATTTTGATTTGGGAGGGGGTCATAGAAAGACACTGCTGTTATAAAAAATGATCAATAATCAATTAAAATAAATGTAAACAAAAATTATTTTTGCCTCCTCCCTTTGTGTTTCTTTTTTAAATGTCTAATCAATGTCTACCCATTCATGCTTGTTCTGCTTGTTAGGTAATGTTTTTGCAGGTTTTTTTTTTTTTTTTTTTGGAGACAGTGTCTTGCTCTGTCGTCAGGCTGGAGTGCAATGGCGCAATGTTGGCTCACTGCAATCTCCGCCTCCTGGGTTCAAGTAATTCTCCTGCCTCAGCCTCCCGAGTAGCTGGTACTACAGGCACACACCACCACGCCCAGCTAATTTTTGTATTTTTTAGTAGAGACGGGGTTTCACCGTGTTGGCCAGGATGGTCTCGATCTCTTGACCTCGTGATCTGCCCGCCTCGGCCTCCAAAAGTGCTGGGATTACAGGCGTGACCATCACTCCCTGCGTATTTTTCAAGTGTGGGAACTTGTCAGAAGAAATGTTTCCAATAATCAATTCATATTTTTACAATATGTGTTTACCAAGTAAAGAGCTGAGGTGAATGAAGGCTGTGAGGTCACAAAGGTAATCAAGGCTGCTAGTCACTACAGGTATTACCCTGTGACACAAATTAACATTTTGATTCCATTGGATCCATTCTGGGACCAAAACCTGTAACCGGGTAAAGGTTCAGAGACCATCTCTTTTGTAAATAGTATTTTGCAAGCTTTTTTGTGTGTATGAAATACTTTGTAAACATTTTTATATTCTTCTACATAATTGTTCTTGGTAGCCTCACTTTTTGCAAATGCACTGTGTGAATGTGACATAAATTGCATAACCTATGCATTCCCTATATTCCCTTTATTTCATATTTAGTTTGCTTCCAACTTTTATAAACTGAAAACAATATTAGGAAGAAACAAAAGGCAGTATCCCCCTCCCCACCTCTCAGCCCAATAAATAAATGTATTTTCTTTCTAACTAACTAGTTACCTACAACCCAAGCCTTATCTAAAAAGGAATGCTTAGATGACCCAGAACTGTTTCCTCACTTAACTCCTCTGAGCATTAGTTTCCTTATGAGCAACAAGAAAAGGCTCTGGGGCCAGCAACAGAACTTAAGTTTCCCCACTCCAAATCCAGGTTCTTTCACTGTGCCTGCTTCTCTCCTCCCATTGTAAATCAGTAAACTGGCACAGTAGTTTATGAAGCAGTCTTTTATAAGGTTAAATGCCAAGATATGACAACTGCTATGGATTGAAAGTGCTGCCTCCAAAATCTAGGTGTTGCCAATGTGATAGTATTAAGAGGTAGGCCCTTTAAGAGGTGGTTAGTTCATGACAGCTCTTCCCTCATGAATAGGATTAAGGACTTTATTTTTTTAAAAAGTGTCATGCAGCATTTGGACAGCTTGCTCTTCTGTTCCCTCTTTACCAGTCCACCTTCTGTCATGTGAGGATGCAGTCAGTAAGAGGGCTCTTGCCAAATGCTGGCACCTTGATCTTGGACTTCCCAGCCACTAGAACAGTTGGAAATAAATTTCTGCTCATACGAATTACCCAGTCTGTGAAAAACAGACCAAGACAAATTCTCAGAAGGAGATACTGTTAAAAGTCCCTACAAAGAAGGCAAAGGACACCAGGGATAGAGGGGCCCCACCAGGGGACAGCAACCTTTGAGACTGGGCTAATAATAGACAGTGAACATATCTACATTAAAACTCCAAACACAGCAACTTTTAGGCCAGTAAATATAGAATTCATATCTAAGACTTTCCTCCAAATGACCTATAAATTTATTAATTGATTTATTATAGGACAAGGACCAAACTTAAATTATCATCAGAGAAATTAACATATGTGGTCTCATCAATGAATAAACCTTTACCAAGTCAGTAAGAAGAAGGGTATTTCACATTGTACTGGCTCCTCTGAGAAAAGGTCCAATCTAGGCTACAATGATATTTCTCACCCACTATGCCAGAATGATTCAAGAGATCCAGAGAAAGGAATGAAAGCACGTGTATTATGCTCAAAAGCAGGACAAAGACAAGACAGAACCAGACAGACTGGAGGTAATATTCAATAGCATGTAACTGGTCTCCTCATGACTCCATGTGAACTATCAAATTTTTTTCAGCAGGTAAATTGGGGGAGGGGTACAACATGTCTGATATATCTATTATTGCACAAAGAATAATTATAAGAAGATTATTTTTTAAAAGAAATTGTCCCTTTGAAGATGATCAAAAGAGAGCTGAAACATTTCCAAAATAAAATGCATTTTATTGGGGTAGGATTCTTATTCACCAGATTTTAGTAAACCTCTCTCCTATACAAAGGACAGAAAGAAGAAGTTAGGCCATATTAACTACTACTTCTGTCTTCCACAAGATGTTCGTTTAACCCTGCAGAAATCAAACTCAAAAAAAGGTTTCAATTTAATTGACTCTATATAGGCCTAAACTAGTATTTTTTAAAAAAAGAGTTATGAAGAAAGGATAAATATGTGGAACACAGAGAATTCTTAGGGCAGTGAAACTACTCTGTGTGATACTATAACAGTAAATATCATGGTTTTGTACATTTGTCCAAACCTACAGAATGTATACCACCAAGACAGAACCCAAATGTAAACTACGGGCTTTGGGTGATAACAATGTATCAATGTAGGCACATCAGCTGCAACAACTGTGCCACTCTGGTGGGGTATGCTGATAATGGGGAAAGCTGTACATGTGTGAGGACATATGTATGGGAAACATCTGTAGTTTCTGTTGTTGTGAATCTAAAATTACTCTAAAAAATAATGTCTGGTTAAAAAGAAGGGGTTACATAAAAACTAAGGCTACACTGTGAGTTTACCTCTGACAAGGTCTTATGCAGCAGAGAGCTTTGGTTTTTCAACCTGTGAGCTTCATCCACAACAAGAACACTCCAAGGGAATCTGTGAGAGAAAACCCAAGTTTTCAGTTTTGTGGAATTTAAACACATATTTCACAATCTTACTATAAAACCATGAATGCTGTTAAAAAGACTAACAGTAAGCCCATTCTATTACAAATGCAACCAAATTACCTTCCTATCTGAGAGGCTACCATGTGCTTAATACAATATCTAAATAAGGTAGTAAAATGACGATAATTTTATTTTTTTACAAAATGGGAAAGACCTATGCAGAAAGGAAGAAGCCAGAGACAGAAAGGAAAAAGACGCATTTATGATCTACTTTGCGCTAGACACTGACCTCAGGGCTTTATGCGTTATTTAGTCCAAAAGCACATAGCAAGCAGACAATTGTGCTCGTTTTACTAACGAAGACACTAAAGCTCCGAAAGGTTAGGTGACTTGGTGAAGATCATAAAGACAGAGGTGACGTTCAAGCACAGAAGAAAAAAATCAAGAGACGGCGGTGTAGCAAGTTAAGAAGTGTGACTTTAAAATGGGGAAGTGGTAAATAGAGTCAAATGTTACAGCGATGTCCAGGAAGACATATCCACTGAATTTGTTGACATGGGAGTCATGGGTGGCTGTTGCCAGAATACATTCTGTAGCATAGTGGGTCACATCAGCAGTTTCTCAAGAAGTTTCAGTCAGAAAAGCAAATACTTTGACAAACACTACTGGAAAGCTATTTAAAAAAACAAAATACAGAAAAATATGTGGGAATGTTTCAAGTCGTATTATTTAAAACAGCAAAAGATAGAAATGAGCCTAAATGTCCAATAATAAGTGGTAAAATATTATGTGCCATTTTAAATGATAAATATGATTATATTGCAATGTAAAAGGCCTATACAATAACAAAAAAGATATAAATATCATATATCCTCTTTTACAAATGTGAAACCATGCAAAAAATAATAAACTGGAAATTATAAGATGTTTAACTTTTTATTTTGATTGTAAACATTCTGGAGTCCCATTACATTATTTTCATATTTTAAAAAAACTAAATGTATATACAGATAAAACAGAATATTGGAAAAACTGTAGGTATGGAAAGGAAAATTCCCCCAAAATTAGAGAAAGATCAGCAGAGGTTCACCTTACAAGTAGAAGGCCCTCTTCCTGAGGTTACAGATAAACTCCAGAGGACAGGCGGAAAAACAGGTGCCTACTATACTACCATTCACCTACTGACAGGAGTGTGTGGAGAGAGGACTGAGGGTCCAAAGACAGACAAGGAAGCCGAAGGAAAAGGCTGGGTGGCATGAGCAGAGGATGCACTTAAGGATGGTAAGAAACAAGGGTCCAGATGAAGTTGCACGGTGGTCATGAGATAAGGTCTGGAAGTTTCTCTAGTATGGTGCCTGGCTCTGTTTGAATTAGCTTTCAAAACAGATTAGGTCCTATTCCCTTGTGAAGAACTAGACACTCAGGTGTCTACTAAATGCTTGTCTAGTGAAACAGGCTACGGAGAGGTAGATTTTGGCTTGTGAAAGAAATGGGTCAAATCACTCATCAAAAGATACTCTAAAGGGTGCTCCCTAAAAGGGAAAAGACGGAGGGAATCCCAACACTGAACGGAAACTCTGATGAGGTAACTTCTAATCCTCTTGATCCAAACAGTTTTACAAGTCTATTGCGCAAAACATTTCAAATTTTTCTTATTTGTAACATGCACAGCCTTAATGCTCCATGATAAATCTCTTTAGTGCAGAGATGATATTACACTTCCCTGCTATTCTCAGAATGTACAATACAGTAATAAGCAATATAACCTTCCAAATATATTGAAAGAATATATCTATGCTGTTGGGATTCATAAGACAAGACAGCATTATAAATGTCCTCCTGTCACTTAGGTTCTTAAATCTACCTGAAAATGCACTGAAAACAGATTATCTGAACTAGAAAAATTCTATTTCTGCTGAATCATGTAAAACTCCAGTACAACTAGCTATTTTGAGAAGTTCTCTCAAAAAGAGGCTCTACAGCACCAAATGCTGGGTTTAAATGCAAGCTTCGCTATTTACCATCAGCAATATAACCTTGGATGGGTTACTGAATCTCTTATTTTCCTCACCCATAAAATGGTTGATAATAGCTGCCTTGTAGGGTTTTTGTGATTAAATGGGATCATTTATGTAAAGTACCCAACAACATTTATGTCCCAATTTTACTGTCTTTTGAGACTTCCCATATCTTGCTATGTATTACAGATATCGGTACACTTCTTATCCCTTCAATGGAGTTCACGTTTTCCTAGGGCAGCTCTAAGATTTACTTTCCTGATATCGCCAGTAATTCTCAGAACACTGTCTTTCCAGTAAGTGACTTTCAACAAATATTAAGTTGAATATTAATAATAAAAAGGGAAGAAATGTACATCTTAAGAAAGGTATGATGATATGCTCACTTAAATGAAATGCTAAGATAGAAGTCATGAAATCTATGACCTAGCTTCTAGTATTTAAAATAACAAGAAAATAGAAATCCAACTCACAGGAACCTGGATGAGAAATAACATTTAAAACATTTATACTTTGGGAAAACAAAAATTTTTGAATATTAAAGATGCAGGGCCGGGTGCAGTGGCTAATGCCTGTAATCCCAGCACTTTGGGAGGCTGAGGCGGGCAGATCACCCGAGGTCAGGAGTTTGAGACCAGACTGGCCAGCATAGTAAAACCCTGTCTCTACTAAAAATATAAAAAAATTAGCCTGGCCATGGTGGCGGGCACCTGTAATCCCAGCTACTTGGGAGGCTGAGGCAGGGAATCACTTGAACCCAGAGGCAGAGGTTGCAGTGAGCTGAGATCATGCCCCTGCACTCCAAGCCTGGGTAACAGAGCGAGACTCCATCTTAGAAAAAAAAAGATGCAGAATATCCACCTCACCATGTAATAACTACAGAGGTTATGGAGAATGAAACCCTGCCAACATCTCTTTCTTTCTTACCTAAACTCTAGCCCTTGTTTAATCTGCATTATCACTGTTATCATGACATGATCATGTCATTCCCATTGTCAGGTGGTATTACAAGTTAAATCCGAGTTTCTGATTTCATAGGCCAATATGAGGTCTAAAAGTTAACTAATTAGAAGTACATTTAAAACACTCTTTCTAAAAAGTTAATTCCATAGCACTGATTACTACTTTAGGTTATTTCCAGCAAACAGTTCCAGCGATTCTCCTCCTATGTTACAATAAAATCTCCAAATGTTAGTACTGAAAGGGGTCTATGCAAGTTGCATGTAAAGAGCCTAATATCTATTAACCATACAAAGGATGTTTAATCTCATTTAAGTTTCCTAACAGCTATTCGAGGTTAAGAAATAATTATCCCCATTTTACAGATGAAGAAGCTGAAGGTGATGGAGATTAAATAACCCAAGGACACACAGCTAGTGAGCAGAGGGCTGTAACACAGGACCCCCACCATGCCACCTATCCATAAACAGAACTCATGCAAGACATACCAGACATGCCAGGAGAGGCAAAACACTAAAATGTGCAGGAAAGACATGATATTCATGATACATTCAATGCAAGTTCCCAAACAGTACTCACAATTTTAGAAATGAGGCATCTTTCAAGCAAATCTGAAAAATTAGGAAGACACATTACAAAACTTACAGGCTGGCATTGATAAACTCGTATTAATAAGCTAATTTTCTGTGAATTCTCTTAAACTACAGGTTTCATCTAAGTCTCATTTGTTCACTAAGTAAAAAAAGGTCTGGGAATAATTTCTAAGTAGCACCATCTTAAAAACAAAGAGAAGAGAAGCCGGATTAAGTGGAAGGTCAGCAGCACACACTGTCTTAAACTAAAGAACAAGCATTTAAAACAAGCCGGAACTGTCTTCCACTCCTATCCTCCAGTAACAGACATGATTCCTCAGTCCACAAAACCCTTTCCCCTGCCTGCCAGCCTGCCTTCTGTTCATCAACCAAGAGGCAGCTCAAGTGCCTCCTTCTTGAGAAGCCTTCCCCCTTGATCCACCAGGAAAGGAAAAGATCTAACGAATTTGAAGCAGAATGATCCTTCACTTCTTTTGGTCGCAGCCCTCTTTTGAGAATCTGATAAAGGTAGACTCCCTGCCTAAAAGTGTGAGTGTTCTCAACAAAACTTAAATATAATTTCATCAGACTCAACAACTTCTAAGGTCACAGGTTAGAAGCTGTTGCTATAGAGAAACGAATGGATACCTCATAGGTAGTCAGCAGCACATGAAAACGTGAGTCCTGTTTTAGGTCTTGCTGAAGGTGGGCTCTCTCCTCCTTGTCACCTGCATATGTTACACAGGAAAGACCTGGAGCAAATCTGAATCCAAGAAAAGAAGTACATGAACATAAACAGTAGATTCATGTGACAGGATATACATATCTGGAAAATTACATTTCATGGGAGGATTCCACTCACATGCAGACCTCATGAGGTCCTACAACCAGAGTCTTAGGGCTCTGAATCTTATGTAAAGTAATGGTTGAACCTCGGAGCAAGTTCCTATGTGAATAGGTAAAAGGATCAGATCTCAAAAGGTCTTGTGTTGACTTTAAAAAATAAAATGATCTCTTCCACATTAGTTACTTCCTATGCCACTATGAAAAGCAATGGCTTCTACTATAGTTCATCAACACTATAAATGATTACTGACCTTCAAACTGACAAACAGTAATAATAACCACCGGGCCCTTCCCATTACATCCTCACTGTCTACCTACACTGCATCAGTTCACAGTTTTCTTTCCTTTCTTTCTTTTTTTTTGAGACGGAGTTTCGCTTTTGTTGCCTAGCGTAGAGTGCAATAGCACAATCTTGGCTCACCGCAACCTACACCTCCTGGGTTCAAGCCATTCTCCTGCCTTAGCTTCCCAAGTAGCTGGGAATACAGGCATGCGCCACCACGCCCCAACTAATTCTGTATTTTTAGTAGAGATGGGGTTTCTCCATGTTGGTCAGGCTGGTCTTGAACTCCCGACCTCAGGTGATCTGCCCGCCTCAGCCACCCAAAGTGCTGGGATTACAGGCGTGAGCCACTGTGCCTGGCCGCAGTTCACAGTTTTCTGGAATAAACTTATTGATTATGACAATAGGTTGTTTTATCATATTTCACATATCATCCAGAAAAAAAATCTTAATCAAGATATACAATAAAATTGCAGCTACATCTAGTCTTGTACCTCTGCATTTCTTCTTTCCAGTTGCTCAAAACAGACAAGGGACAAAGAATCAGAAATGGTCCTTCATCATTTAATCTTCCTGCTAAGTAAATGAAGAGAGCAATCGTCTGGAACACAGAAAAAGAAGGCAGTTTTGATCACATTTCCCCATGAGAAACAACCATACGTTCCCACAACCCTGTAGGGAACACACACCCTTGTATAAGACTTGTTTTACAAAGAAATATTGTACAATCTTCTGCACATTAGGAGAGTAATCCATTCGTGGAGTGAAATCATGTAAGCCTTAATATACTTGCCACGGAAATTTATGGAACTCAATTACTTCAGTAGTTAACAAGCAATGAGGCTCAATGTTTAGGTAAATGAACCTTTACTGTAAAGAAAAAGTCAGGAAAGACAACAGAAATCAATGAAAATCCAACTGATGGCCAAGATCAGCAACACTCTGAAAACATTAAGGAACAAGTGCCAAGATAGGACTACAAAACAGCCAATCACATGGCAGCCCTCTGCTGCCTGCCAGGCTTTCCTGAGGGAGGACGCTTTCCTGCCTCCCTCACTTCCTCCCACCTTCCTCTACTGTTTTCCTTTCTTCCATATGTATTTACAGGGTGTCTTCTATTTGCTAAGCACTGTCCTACACTCTAGTTACACAACAGTGAACAAAACAGACAAAACACCCAGCTCTCCTGGAGGACACAATCTAATGGGGAAAACAGACAATATATGATCCTCCTAAGCTTAGGAAAGGGTATAAAATGGAAATATTGGTAAACGCAAATGGACATACTTCAGAAGATTCTAATACACATTTATGATTTGAATGTCACTGTAACATACAGAGAAAATAACCTATTTTAAAACAAGAATGCATCAAGAGACCCATCTTCAAATGCTGAGCTATTTCTGAGAAAAATCTGTCCTAAGGATATAATTCAAAATCCTGAGAAAGCTATACGCACAAAGACATTCCTATCAAGATCAAAAAGCACAAAAAGGGGAGGAATCACCATTTCTCATCTGTAGAACATTTAATTATGATAAATTCTCTTGATGTAATATCACACAATATTGATAATGATTATGAATATAATAAAGTAAAAAATTACACTGACACTGTTAGATTAACAAATACAAACTATATACACACTATAATTTCAACCATGGGCTGGGTACAGTGGCTCACACCTGTAATCCCAGCACTTTGGGAGGCCAAGATAGGAGGATCACTTGTTCCCATAAGTTCAAGGCCTCATCTCTACAAAAAATTTACGAATAAGCTGTGTGTGGTGGCATGCACCTGCAGTACCACCTACTTGGGAGACTGAGGACTGCTTGAGCCTGGGAGGCAGAGGTTGCAGTGTGCTGAGATCATGCCACTGCATTCCAGCCTGGATGACAGGGCAAGATCCTGTCTCAAATATAAAACAAAACAAAAATTCAATCATGCAAAACATGCAATGCTATTCATGGTTGTGGTTAGAGTGCTTGATTACAGGGTGGCAGTTAATTTTTATAACAGAAATAATTTTCTTTTTAAATTCTCTATGGCTTCTCAGTCCAAACGGTGCCCAGAACCATCCTTTAGTAAGTGACTTACTGAATTAAAACCCTTTAGTCTAGCTTTCCTGAGGATGCAATTTAGAGAAAATTTATCTTTTATTATTATAAACCAGATTGTCTACAAAACAACTGTGGAGTCACTAGAGAACTCTAGCAAGAATTTAAGGAAAAAATTACAGCAATTCTACGTAAATTCTTCCAGATAATTGAAGAGAAGGGCATACTTCTCAATTCACTCTATGAGGGCAGCTTTACTCCAATACTAAAATCAGATAATGACATTACAAGAAAATTACAGACCAATGTCTTTCATGAACATAGATGCAAAAAGTCTAAACAAAATTTTAGCAAAACAAATTTGGAGGTGGTATCTTTGTAGAGAGCTTAAAGCAGAGCTATGTGAACATCTGAGGAAAGGACAAGTAGCATTTGCTGACCCTCAATAAAGTCAGGAGGGCAACTGCAATGACTGAGGCAGACAAGACTACAGGGAAGGCCCTTTTCCGGTGCAAGAGCCAGCCAGCCTGGATCCCAGAGACATCTGTGAAACTGAACTTTGTTCTAGCTCCAGAGCACTCAGCTGCAGAACGAGTTATAAGGAGGTGCTTCAGTGGCGGTGAGCAGTACTCACTGCACAGTAACACACCTGGCAGGTCTTCCCCAGGCCCATCTCGTCTCCCAGGATGCAGCCATTCTGACAATGGAAGCGCTGAGCAAGCCAGTTGACTCCCTCCAGTTGATAAGAGCGTAGGTGAATCCCTAGAAGCAAAAAATACAGCAAATCTGAACAGCAGACATTTCAGTGCATGCATAGGCAGTGTTCTAAGAGTCCGAATGAGGAACATGGCCTAAATTCATGTAACTCCAGACCTCACTGGCCATGTCCTTTGCTGAGGAGTTATGGGTATCTAAACATTTGCTGACTTCCAAACTACTTTTTGAGCAGACGTATTCACCATTATATTCAAAGTCCCAAAGGAGCCTGTCAGTTACCTGATTCACTTGATAGATGAGAAAGTCAACTTGGGATCTGGCCTCTGCACTGCGTGAGACTCACACGAGTGTCCACTCTGGGAAATGAGGCATTACTGATGCAACTTAACAACAAGCAACAACACATAGAGTGCACATGTGTCTGCTTGCTTCATTGCACCATTTAAATTTGCCATCAGTGCTAAAGGAAAAAACTTAGGACTACACTAAATAATGCTTCAACACAGAAGGACTGTTTTTAAGAATGGAAAGGGTGTTTAACTGTGTACAGGGATGGCAGAAAGCATGAAATGCACTTGGAGCTTCTACTGACTCTCTCTTTCCCTTGGTGAAAAAAAATTCAATTTCAAAGAATAGCCATATCTTGGGAAGGTGAAAGACCCTCAGCATACTTTATATAAGAACTATTAGCAAAAATAGAACTTTCTGGTTTAACTTATAGCTTTAAAAATCTTCAAAATATATAATCGTACAACATTTAAAAAAATAATAGGTATTTTTCATAGGCACTTACAAATACCAGAGTAGTAGTAACCACTTTACATAAATTACAGGATCTCGGGCTGGGGGCAGTGGCTCACGCCCGTAATCTCAGCACTTTGAGAGGCCAAGGTGGGCGGATCACCTGAGGTCAGGAGTTCAAAACCAGCCTGGCCAACTTGGTGAAACCCATCTCTACTAAATAATACAAAAATTAGCTAGGCATGGTGGCGGGTGCCTGTAATCCCAGCTACTTGGGAGGCTGAGGCAGGGAGAACTGCTTGAACCTGGGAGGCAGAGGTTGCAATGAGCTGAGATCGCACCACTGTACTCCAGCCTCGGTGACAGAGCGAGACTCCATCTCAAAAAAATAAACAAATAAATTACAGTATCTCATTTAATGCTTATAACAATTCTACGGAGTAGACGTTATTACCATTTTATAAATTAGAAAACTCAGAGATTTCTATTTCTGATGGGAGTATACGTACTTTCCCCTATTCCTACTGCCAAGTAGAAATAAAAAACATAGACATGATGGAGAAAGCAAGCATAAGACTCTGAAAGGTGCACTGAAGAAGCAGACTGGCTAGGGACCTTGGGACCTGAGGAAGCACAGGGTAGTAAGTTCCCTGGAATTTACTTTTGCCTTATATAGCCCAGTCTGAGAGGTCAAGAAATCAGCAAACTAGAAACACCAACTGGTGTAGACCCAAACCAAAACAAATCAGAACACCCCCTGTATTAGTCTGATAATAAAGACATACCTGAGATTGGGTAATTTATAAAGAAAAGAGGTTTACTTGACTCAAGAGTTCCAAGTGGATGAGGAGGCCTCGCAATCGTGGTGGAAGGCAAAGGAAGAGCAAAGTCACGTCTTACATGGCGAGAGAGCTTGTGCAGAGAACTCCCACTTACAAATCCATCAGACCTTGTGAGATTTATTCACTACCATAAGAATAACATGGGCGAACTGCCCCCATAATTCAATTACCTCCACCTGGCCCATCCTTGACACATGGAGACTACTACAATTCAAGGTGAGATTTGGTTGGGGACACAGCCAAACCATATTAACCACCTCACCCCTCACAAGCCTGCTCCTGCTAGAAAATGGCAGCCTAGCAAGACAGGAAACTTTTAGATAATAACTGCTCTACTCCAGCTAAACATCACAGGAATAAACCTGTGGCCCCAGCAGCAAACACCAAATGGGAAGCACAGGCTTCCCCCTACAGCTATAACGAGTGCCCCAACACCCCAACCAAGATGGTATAAGAGAAGGCCAAGTAGGGAGCTTGGATTTTTATCCCTACCAACCAGCAATGAGGCCCTACCCCTTGGCTTCCCCTGCAGGATCAGTAGAGACTCAGGAGAGAGCCACAACTCCCACCCTCACCCAGCAGGAGGGAGAGGCCCCTTCCCCATCCCCAGATGTAGACAGAGGCTGAAAGGGGGGCCTGGACTTCTATCCCCACCTGGCAATATCAAGGCAGTAGACCCTCTTCCCCTGCCAGAGCAGTGACAGACAAAGACAGTCAAACGGGAGGTTTAAACATGATACAAAAACGCCTGGCTCTAATTATTATAAAAATCATTCATTATATCAAGAACTGGGAAGTTTCAAACTGAACGAAAACAGATAACCAACAGGTGCCAACACCCAGATGACACGGAATTATCTGACAAAGACTTCAAAGCAGTAATGATAAAAATGCTTCAACAAGTAGCTAAAAACGCACTTGAACAATTGAAAAACCAAAAAACCTCAGGTAAGAAACAGAAATCTCAGCAATGACATAAAAGATATAAAGAAAGACCAACTGGAAATTTTAAAACTGAAAAATACGATAACCAAAATAAAAGGCTACTGAGGCTTTTTATGAGATCAATAGCAGAATGGAAGGAAGTGAAGACAGAATCTGTAAGACAGCATAGAAATTATAGAGAGATTACAATCAGAAGAGAATAGAAATTACAGAGATTACAGTCAGAAGAGAGAGAAAACAGACTGAAAACAAATGAACCTCAGGGAACTCCAGGACTACCACAAAAGACCTAACATTTGTTCAATGGTGTCCAACAAAAAAAAGGAGGAAGAGGAAAGGGCTGAAAAAGTATTTAAAGAAATAATAGCTGAAAACTTCCCAAATTTGGCTAAAGACCTACAGTCCCAAAAAACTGAGTAAACCTCAAACATAAAAAAATCCTGCCAGGCGCAGTGGCTCACACCTGTAATCCCAGCACTTTGGGAGACCAAAGCGGGGAGATCACGAAGTTGAGATTGAGACCATCCTGGCCAACATGGAGAAACCCCATCTCTACTAAAAATACAAAAATTAGCCGGGTATGGTGGCATGTGCCTATAGTCCCAGCTGCTCGGGAGGCTGAGGCAGGAGAATTGCTTGAACTCAGAGGTGGAGGTTGCAGTGAGCCAAGATCGCGCCACTGCACTCCAGCCTGGCGACACAGTAACTCCATCCCAAAAAAAAAAAAAATCCGAAGAAATACACACCAAGATATGTAATTATTTAAATGCTGAAAACAAAAGACAAATAAAATACCTTAAATGCAGCCAGAAAAGAAACAAACACCTTACTTAAAGAGGGAAAAAACTATTCAAATGCAAGCAGATTTCTTGTCAGAAATCTTAAAGGCCAGAAAGAAATGGCACAACATTTTTTTTTAACTATTGAAAGAAAAGAACTGTCAATCCAGACTCCTGTAATCAAGAAAACTAGTATTCAGGAACAAAGAGGAAATTCTCAGATGAAGGAAAACAAAGAGAATTTATTTATCACCAACAAACCTACCCTCAAAGAATGGCTAAAGGAAGTCCTTGGAAAAAAGGAAATGATAAAAGATGGAATCTTCGAACATCAGGAAGAACATGAGAATGCAGCATTCTTGAGTTGTAAAATCATGTTTGACAGCCGATGCAAAGATTATAACAGTGTCTGATGTGGTTCTAAAGGCATATAAAGGAAATATTTAAGACAATTATAAATAGAAGGTAAAGAGATATAAAGGGAAGTAAGGTTTCCATACTTTATTCAACTAGGTAAAATGACAATATCAGTAGTCTGTGATTTTATACACACACGTATATTAACATACAATACCTGTCACAACCATTAAAAAGCTATACAAAGAGATAAACTAAAAAACACTGTAAATAAACAAAAATAAAATTCTAAAAAATGTTCAAATAATTCACAAGAAGGTAAGAAAAAGAAAACAAAGTTAAACAAATAATAAAAATTAGATTGCAAACTTAAGCTCAAGCATATTACATGAAACATAAATCATATAAGTATACCAATTAAAAGACAAAGACTTCCAGAGTGGATTTTAAAACATAACCCAATTATAAATTGTCTACAAGAAATTCAACCCAAAAATAATTAGCTAAACAAGTGAAAAGTAAAAGGATGAAGTGGTAGGTAAAACAGTGGCCCTCACAAAGATGTCCAAGCCCTGCTCCTGGAATCAGTAAGTAAGTTACCTTACATGGCAAAAGGCATTCTGAAGATATAATTAATGTTAAGGACCTAGAGATGGGAAGAGTATTCTGAATTACCCAGGTGGGCCTGGATAATGCAATGGACATGCAATCTAATCACATGCATCATTTGGAGAACCTTTTACAGCAGCAGTTAGAGACAAAGCTGACTAGAGAAGGATCAAAGAGATGAAATGTCACTGGCTTTGAAGTTGGAGGAAAGGAGCCAGGAATCAAGGAATGTGGGCAGCCTCTGGATGCTGGGAAATATATTCTCTCCTCGAATCTCCAGAAAGGAATGCAGCTCTGCTGATACCCAATGACAGGAGAATACACATTCTTTTCAACTGCCATGGACCATACAACACATTCAGGGCCTGTCTTAGTCCATTTAGTGTTGCTTTGGAACACCCGAGGCTGGAAAATTTATTTAAAAAAGAGGTTTATTTGGCTCATGGTTCTAAAGACTGTACAAGAAGTATGGCACCAACATCTGCTTCTGGTGAGGGCTTCAGACTGCTTCCACTAATGGCAGGAGAAGTGGGGCTGGCTTGTATAGAGATCACATGGTGAGAGAAGAAGAGAGAGGGGATGCCAGGCTCTTTTTAACAACCAGCTTTCTGAAAACTGATACATAAGAAGTTACTCACTCTCTCTGCTCCCTGCTCAGGGAGAGCATTAATCTATCCAGGAGGGATTTGCCCCCAAGACCCAAACACCTTTCATTAGGCCCCACCTCCAACACTGGAGATCAAATGAGATTTGGTGAGGACAGATAATCCATATCCAAACTACAGCAGACCCAGAAAACCTCAACACATTTAAAAGAAGTGAAATTGTACAGAGTATGTTCTCTGAACACAATGTAATGAAATTAGAATTCATGGACAGAAACATTAGAGGCAAATCTCTCAACACCTGGAAACTAGACAACACACTTCTAAACAGTCCATCAAAAGAGGAAGTCTCCAGGGAAATAAATACACTGAACTAAATAAAAATGAAAATACAACATATCAAAATTTGTGGGACAAAAAAAATAGACCATAGACTTAAATGCAAAACTGTAAAACTTAGAAAAAAACTCTTTAGGATCTGGGAGTAGGCAATGAGTTCTTATATTTGACACCAAACAAGAAACCTATCCACAAGAGAAAAAAAATGATAAATTGATAAATTTTAGCCAAAATTTAAAACTTTTGTTAAGACATAAATTTGGAGAAATAAGCAAAACTTGTGCATACTTTTTATTCTACAAATGCTACCTTTCAGGAATTAAAAGTCCGTAGCTAAAATAAATATTTGGTTATAAGGATACTGAGAACATAACGGTAAAGAGATTATGGAGATTAAAATGTATATTCTTTATCCATAGGCTATTTCTCTAAACGTTTTACAGAGAATATGTACTATTTCTGTAACCAAAAGAAAAAGAAAGCAGTAAGAATTTTTGTAACCAACTCATGAAGAAGTTTCTCATAATATTAATTTATTCTGGTAAACAGATACAGGATTTACAAGTTACAATATTCAGTAGCTATTCCTTTGACTATGCTTTTCTATTTTTCTTTCTCTCCACTACCAATTTATCCCAGTTGCCACATTTGCCTACTTAATTCTGCATTTACTCACTCCACTCCATCCACTCAAACCTGCAACCTCTTGTCTCATTTTCACTAAAATACCCGCCCATATATGTACGTTTCTCCTGGCTATTACCTACAGCTAAGTATCAACTGGCACACTTTTCTGAGCCTTCTCTCACACAAGTTCTTAAAGAACCATTCCTAACACTTGCAAAGAAATAGCAAACACACAAACATAAACTTTACTCAAGATAAAGTCAAACATAGAAAGACCAGTCTAAAGCTCATACTTAAATTGGATACATACTCCTTACAGCCAAGGACAAATTCTTAGACTCAGGGAATCAAGGAGAGAGGGCTTTCTCTTTCACGTCTGCATTCTCTCCACTCAACTTCATCATTCTCTAAGTTAAACACAGAACTGCTTTTGTTTCATTCCTGGAATGACAAACCTCACTCTTTCGTGGTATTGAGCAGGTAAATAAATTATTGTTTATACTTTTAAATGAACTCTCACTCACTACGCCAAAACTCTAGGTAGGAAGGCTCCATATTTGTTTTACTCATCTCTGTAGCCAATACCTAAGAATACACTCCCAGGAGCATTCAGTAAGTCATAAATAAACGACTGTATTATTACTGATGCGCGATTCTGTTAATACAGTCAAGACCCGCACTTCGTTCCCCACTTCCTAAATAAGGAAAACGAGGCCGGGGGGCGGGGTTCGGTGGAGAGAGAGCGCAGACCCGGGAGTAGAGCGGAGTCTCGGGGCTGCAGGAAGCACGCGGGTCAGCCGCGCAGCCGCAGGGCTGGCGGGCGTGCAAGGTTCGCGCTCCGCAGACTCTCCGAAAGGGCTAGTGTCAATAAATCGAGTTACGTACGGCAGTGAGCAGAGAAACTTAGCTAGTCCGCTCACTACCGCACACAACTCGATTGGCGAAGAATCCACCAGTGGCGAATTCTCCAGTAACTGCGCGCACAGTAAACGGAGAAGATGAGGCTGGGAGATGCGTTGAGCGTTTTACAAAAGTAACCAATTAACGTCGCAGGCGAGGATCCAACCTCACAGTAGAGCAACTCGAAACTTATACCCCCGGTGCGCCAGGCCTTCCAACCCTTCCTCGGAGGCCTGCAGGCGGCGCTGACCTCACCACGCTTCCCCTTCCACAGGCCCCGGACCGGACCTCATTCATCCCGCGTCCGCCGGCCCGCGCGCCGCGCAGGCAAGGGCCGCAGCCACCCAGCCCAGGCGCGGTTTCTCCCCGCCCACGGCAGGAACGAAGGAAGGCCCTGTCGCCGGCTGGTAAACAACCCACCGGGCGGCCCCCTGCTGCGCCCCCGGCCCGCGCGAGGCACCCCAACGGGTTGGCCCGCCTGGGCGAAGCCCGCCCGGAGCCCGCTCACCTGTCAGCCCCCACTGCTGTAAATCCTGTTCCTGCACCCGCGTCCGCGCCGCCTCGGCTCGGCCCTCAGTCTGAAACCGAAGTAAGAAGCCGGGCGCTTGGCCCCCACGACTGGGAGCGCCCTCCATCAGGCCGGGAGAGGCCCCCCTCACCGCCCCTGCGCGGGCCTACGCGCCTTTGCCTCAGGCTCTCCTGCCGGGCGGGGGCGCGCGGGGCGGGCGGCGGCGCGCGGGGCGGGCGGCGGCGCGCTGGGGCGGGCGGCGGCGCGCTGGGGCGGACGGGGCGGGTGGGGTGGGGCGGAGACGCGCGGGGGCGGGCGGCGGCGCGCTGGGGCGGACGGGCGGGGCGGGGGGCGGACGGGCGGGGCGGGGGGCGGACGGGCGGGGCGGGGGGCGGACGGGCGGGGCGGGGGGCGGACGGGCGGGGCGGGGGGCGGGGGCGGACA
>CAUYLG010032867.1:0-93669 GCA_963573385.1 Cacajao melanocephalus
CGAGACTGCGCCACTGCACTCCAGCCTGGCGACAGAGCGAGACTCCCATCTCAAAAAAAAAAAAAAGACCTGTATCTGACCATGTGGCTTTCCTGCCTAAAACTTCCCATTTTGTGTTACTTTTTCTAAAAAAAAAAAAAAAAAAAAAAAAAAAAGATTTAAGTACTTGCATAGGAAGGCATACTGAAGTATTTATGGGTATGACTTGATGTCTGGGATATGCTTTTTAAAACTCCAACAAAAAAGTTATTAGATTGGTGTAAGAGAACAAAGAACAAAACTGGCAAAAATCAGTAACTGCAGAAACTAGGTAACTGGCACATGGGAGTTCACTACACTATTCTTTTTATTTTTATGCATGTTTGAAGTCTTCTGCAATGTAGTTAATGTAGTTTTTAGGGTCTGAATTACTACACTTACTGTTTTTAACAAATGAGGACACAATGATGAATTAAATAACAAAGAATTAAGCCTCACATTACCTTGCTCTTTGTTATTTTTACTGTTAACAACTGTTAGTTACTTCAGCAACAAAATATATCTATTCTGATCCACTGACAATCTGAAAGTAATAAGCCATATGGTATTATTCCTTCAGTGAAGGCATGAAGTGACTTACCTCCTTTAGTTCTGGCCAGTCTATAAGGAGAAGTTTAGCAGGAGGTCCAGAAATTAGTTGCACCCGAATAAAGTCAGAAAACTCACGCCAACTAAAACAAAGATCCTTATTTCCAGGAGGACCTGGAATAAATCTGATGCCTCTTACATTTATACTCTGTGTGTTTTCCTAGTGAGGAAAAGTACATTAAGAAAAGACAGGAGGATATCACTTAGTTTTCAGAAAAACAAAACAAAATGTTTTGTCATTAACCCATGGGCATACAGACGTTTCTTGGTAACATGACAGCAAATAAACTGCACCCATGCAATAACGGCATGTCATACATTTTATTTTTAAGAGAGGAGAAACGGAATTTTTTCTTTCAAGGGGTAGGGGATCTAAAAGGTTCTGGCTACGTCTCTTTACCTTATCTTTTCTTAATTTCTCTCTTCCTTATACTTTCTCCTTTCTGCTACCTGAATAGCTTTACACTTGTTCTTTCCCTCCGTTTGCAATATTATTTACCAGATATACATATTGTTTTTCTTTAGATTTTTGTACATGATACCTTAATAAGAGGCACTTCTCTGACCACCTTACTTACTGGCATACTATCTATCCCCTTCCCTACTTCATTTTTCTTACCTCTTACTTCTCATCTATCACATGTCCTCTCCATGACAAGATGATTTCCACAAGGGCAGGAGCTTTGATTTGTCACTGCTCAATTTCTATTACTCAGAACAATGCCTAACACATCATATCAATAAGAATCAATGAAACTAGCCTATAATCTTTGCAATATGACTAAATGCCTCCACACTGGCATGACTGTGGTATTCGTATTTTAATGGTGACCCTTGATGATTTAGTCATCTTAAATTTCTACTAGGTACAAATCTACTTCATCAAAATTTTATTTGTTTTGTTTCTGGGCTGCTGTAAAAATATTTCATCAAAATTTTAAAATCAGGCCAGGCAAAGTGGTTCATGACTATAATCCCAGCACTTTACGAGACCAAGGTGGAAGGATCCCTTGGTCTAGGAGTTCAGGACCAGCCTGGGCTACACAGTTAAGACCCCATCTCTACAAAAAAAATTTAAAAGTTAGCCAGAGGTGGTGACATGCATCTGTAGTTCCAGCTAGTTGGGAGGCTCTGGTGGGAGATCACTTGAGCCCAAGAGGTTGAAGCTATAAGTGAGCCACATTCACAACACTGCACTGCACTCCAGCTTGGGCAACAAAGTTAGATCCTGTCTCAAAAAATTAAATAAATAAATCAGAAAGAAAACTTCATGTTTTAGGTTCTCAAACAATGATTTGCAGAACAGAACATTTTATGCAAAAAGTCACTGCAAAATAATTAAAATTAATCTCTCCTAAAACCCCAATAAGCAATGAAGAATTTTTTAACATTTAGAAAACAAATTAAATAGATATTCCTTAGCAAAATGTACTGAAGTTCAAAATACATAAAGTCTATCCTGGGGTTTCAAATTTAATAGCCATTCTGAACCAAAAGCCCTTCTGACAGGGGGTGATTTCTTTTTAAAGTCATGTTGGAAATTGTTCTGGTTTTATTTCAAATCTTGAAATTACATTTACAAATTGTAGATGGGTACACATAGAATTAAATATAGAATTCTGAAAATGAGCCAAGATAGTATACTTCAATTACAGAATGACAGAAGTAGAAAAAAGTCCACTTGCCTGGAGAGTAAAGAGCTACGGAGAGAGAAAGGGGTGAGATTATGGTAGGGTGGAATACTATAGGCATTTTAGGCCACATTAAGGCAATGGATTTCAAATGCAGTAGAATGTAACATGCTGATAGGCCTAATGGGTAGCATGAGAACTGAAAACTGACCCATTAATTTGGTCGGGTAGAACAGAGCAGAACAACATGATCAGAGTGGCTTGCTACAGAATGACAGAAAAGGAATGAAAATATACAATTCTTCCAAGCAGTTTTACTATAAAATGGAGGAGGGCAGTAGATGGAGAGGAATACAGGGAAAAAATAAAGCTTTGGTGGTTTTTCTGGAGGGATTTTTCCTTTTGTTTGTTTAAGATGAGAGACATTCCAGCATGTTTACATGCTGGTGGGACTGATCTAGTAGAAGGGATAACTGAAGATGTAGGAAGACAGGTTATAATTTGGGAACAATTAGCAGCCTGTGCACAGACTGATAGGAAGCAGGGATTGTTCATTCATAACAACAGAGCACATTTATTTTCTGATTTCATCTACCTGTATGGTGAAGCTAGATAATGGAAGAACCTAAAAGTCAAAGAGCACACTTTATCACTGTTCAGGGAACAAAATATCATTCAAAGTTCCTCAGCAGTGAAAATGATGCTTTCGAAATTAGAAAACAGCAGAACAGATTACTGGAGACAGAAACTCTAGTTAGAAGGGAAACATGGAAGTTATTTTTGTGAGTCCCCTGTTAAGAAAAAGTATTAATAGAAACTCTCAGAAGAGGAAAAGTTTAAAAAAAGCATTCAATGATCTAAATGAGTTTAACTTCCCTTTGACCTGAGAGATCTCTTCTTTCACTCACTGTGGACTGGCAGGTTCTTTAAAGACCCAACTCCAGCATGTCCTTTTCCCTAAAGCTGTCTCTATCTCTCCAAGCAGAGTACAGCATGCTTGTTTGTTTTAAACATACAAAGAATTCCACCAGTTTTTAGTTTTCAAGCTAACCTAAATTAACTGCACCGTTGCAAACCTTTATAATGCCTTTTCTTCTCAGTATTCTGATATACAGGGTTTAAACACCAAGAAATTTTATTTAAACAGTTACTATGAAAGCTATCATTAAAAAAAAATCTAAATCCAAAATCCTTATGGAAAAAATGGAATGACATCAGGAATTTGCTTCAAAATATCGATATGGTATGGGGAGAATGATGACTGCTGAAGATGAATTATGGAAACACAAGAAATACTCATATTATTCTATGTTTACTTCTGCATATGTTCAAACTTTTTCATTATAAGTTTTTAAAATGTCTTTTGTGATTTTTCAATTTAAAAACTAAAATCAAGCTTTTTTGTTATACTAGTTTTCCCCAAACTTTTTGTTACACATAAAACAATGGAGTGAACCAAACCAAAATGGTATAGAAAGTAGCCATACCTGAAAGGTTGTTTTCAAATTTGAGCTATCAAGTCCAACTCCAGCAACTGACAAAGCAGATAAAGAACTTGGTGAAAATGCTTGAATCTGATTTCCGTACTGATCCGTAATTATTATAACTAAAAAAGGGGGAAGTTTTATTTTAGTATTATCTTTTAATAGAAGATATAAATATCTATGATATACTTTATAAAAACATGCTTAGAAACTTACTCTTTGTTCTCTGAGTAATTTTTGGTATAAAATAATTATGGTCATTTAAAAAAATTCACTACAAAATAAACATCAAGAATTTACACAGGTATATTCAACTACATTTAATGAAATGTTAATCAGATTTTTTACCATGAAAATCTGAAGATTTGAATGCAATTTTCTAGATATAAGAAAAAATACACAGGCATCCATTCATACATGTATGTTATACTTTTATGTTTAAAAAAGAATTTTTTTTAACCAAAATGTCCATCAATGATAGACTGGATAAAGAAAATGTGGCACATATACACCATGAAATACTATGCAGCCATAAAAAAGGTTGAGTTCATGTCCTTTGCAGAGACATAGATGAGGCTAGAAACCATCATTCTCAGAAAACTAACACAGAAACAGAAAACAAAACACCACATGTTCTCACTCATAAGTGGGAGCTGAACAATGATAACACATGGACACAGTGCGGGGAACATCACACACTGGGGCCTGTCTGGGGGTGGGGGACTAGGGGAGGGATAGCATTAGAAGAAATACCTAATGTAGATGATGAGGTTGATGAGTGCAGCAAACTACCATGGCACATGTATACTTATGTAACAAACCTGCACGTTCTGCACATGTATCCCAGAACTTAGTATAATTTTTTTTTTAATAATTTTTTTAGTAGTAGGGTATCACTATTTTGTCCAGGCTGGCCTCAAACCCCTTGACTCAGGCAATCCTCTCACCTCAGCCTCCTGGGCAGCTGGGACTACAGGCATGTGCAACATGCCAAGCTTACTTTATACTTTTATTATTAACTTCTAATTAGTAATATTATTACTTCTAACAAAAGGCAAGATTTTTTTGACAAAATGTTTGTCAAACTGATTTTAAAGCTATGTCAGCCTGGGCAAAGATAATCAAAATACTCAATCTTATCTGACAACAGATTTTAAAACAGTAACATTATGTGAACCTAAAAGCTTTCCTTTCAGATTATGTATCTAAAACATCCATGGCAGGAAATACAGAAGTTTGCTTTTTTTTTTAAAGCAAGCCATACTAACCTACTTCTCCTTGAAGCTCTTGGCCCATCTGTACTGTTTTTCCTCCTTTTAACGCACATTTTAAATGTTTAGGGTCATCAGGAAGTGGTCTGAAATTGTTTAACAAGTTAAAAATCTTTAGTTACACCATTAATTGAAGTAGTTCCAAAATGCTACAGAATAACACATACATAATGTCCACATCCAATAACTCAAAATACTCCTTCAATGGCCTCCTTAATTTATATAATCTGCTATTAACACAAAAGAAAATAGGGAAAAGACACTTTGCAAAGATAATAGAGAATATGGACCAAAAACTTATAGACATGTTAAGTCATAGTATTTATGCTGGATTAAAAGGAAATTACGGCACGAGAACAGATGAGTTAATAACTTATTGAGAGATCTCATTATGGTCAGAATGCAGTACATTCGAAAATTCTATCTCAAATGCAGAACTATTCTAAGTGTTGGGAATAGTATAGAAATGGGTAGAGGGTAGTACAAGAGGTTTCTGGTAGTCCAAATTATTGATAGGCCAGGGTAAAATTTGTTTTTACACATTACTTAAGTCTGTCCCTTTAATATGAAGTCTACATATTAACTCTGGTTGGACTCTCAGCTTTAAAAATTCTAAGCAATGAAGGAATTTTTCCTTCTGAACAACACTGACTGATCACACTGTATCTTTTGTATTTATGTCTTTGTCATTTTGCTGGTGTTTTCACTGTTGCATGCACTAAACTTTCTTTTAATGCAGGTTCCAGCTACTAGAGGGCCAATTCAGTGCAGGGTTATAGTGATAACAAAAATTAATTGCTATCACCAATGACACTTTATTCCAAAAACAATCTAACGTATTTCATAGAAACTATAATATTTTTACATTAAAAACAACTTTCATATATGTACACTGGAGAAAAGTATTTTTATTGCCATAAGCTGAATTTTAAAATACTGCAAAATATAATGAGTCCACAAACCTTACTGTAAATGCACTTTCCAAAGACACATGATCATCTTGGAACGAAACCTGGCAATAGCGCATATCTTTTACAGATGTTGGTACTTGTACATCAGGAAGTAGACCCTGTAGCAAGTGTTCTTTGTTAATTTCAGGAGTCCAATTAACCTAGGAGAAAATGATATATTTAAGAATAAAGCTTAGTCTAATATTCTCCTACTGCCACTTATCTTACTCTTAAAACTCTTATAATCCATCTTCTTCACCGCCATGAAAAGTCTCTTTACAATCAGAAATGGTGGTGGTTGATATACTACTACGATACAAAAGCATCCTCATTGTCTTTGTTGTTAATGTTGCTCTGTTTTTTAGTAAGATAAAAATTCTTAAGTCATTTCTTTAGAGCTTTGCCACAAAAGTATCACTGTGGCCATTATAGTTTAAAAATAACATATAAGTCAGATCATGTGATTAATTCTGAAAAGCAATATTCAATTATTGAAAAGAATCCTATATATGGGAAGGCTTTAAATGAGATCTAGGTGGACCTTATTCTTACTTAGCAAGGAGAGGAAAAAAAAGTTTCATCCATGAATAGAACTTCTACTTTTCTGGCCATATTTTGGCCTTAATCTCTTCTTGGGTGCTTTTAGTTTTGTATTATTTACACCTCTTACATTCCGTATTTTAGTATGTCACTTAATCCATACTTCTTCAAGTTGCTTGCCCTACTCTAACCCTACTTTTAAACTTCCAATACTTTCTATTTAAGAATTCTAACCTCTACTTTCTCTCTGCTTTTATTTAGCCTTCTATAGTTGTGATTTTAAAATCACTAATATTCTATTTTTGTTTTTTATAGACAAGGTCTCACTCTGTAGCCCAGCGTGGAGTGCAATGACATTACCATAGCTCACTGGAGCCTCCAATTCCTGGCTCAAGCAATGCTCCCGCCCCAGTCTCCTGAGTAGCTGAGGCTACAGTTATGCATCATCAAGTCTGCCTAATTTTTTGTTGAGATGGGGTCTATGTTGCCCATGCTGGTCTTGCACTCCTGGACTCCAGCGATCCTTCCACTTCAGCCTTCCAAAGTGCTGTGATTACATGTGTGAGCTACCACACCTGGCCTTAGAATCACTAATAGTCTTTTTAAAAAAAATTTCTAAATTACACTATTATTTTTCCTCTATTTTAGGTTTGGGGGTACATACACAGGTTTGTTACATGGGTAAACTGCATGCTGCTGAGTTTGGTCTATGAATTATCCCATTGCCCAGGTAATGAGCATAGTACCCAATAGGTAGTTTTTCAACCCTTGCTCCTCTACTACCTTTCCCTCTTTTGGAATCTCCAGTGTCTACTGTTCCTATTATTTTTATGTCCATGTGTATTTAATGTTTAGCTCCCACTTATAAGTGAGACCATTCAGTATTTGGGTTCCTTTTCCTTTATTAAAATCACTTAGGATAATGGCCTCCAGCTGCATCCATGTTGGTGCAAAGAACATGATTTTGTTCTTTTTTATTGCTGTGTAGTGTTCTGTGGTATATTTTCTTTATCCAGTCCAGTACTGATAGCACCTAGATTAACTCCATGTCTTTGCTGTTGTGAATAGTGCTGAGATAAACGTAGACATAGAACTACATATGTATTTGGTGAAATGGCATATTTTCCTTTGGGCATACATACAGTAATGGTATTGCTTGTTCAAATGGTAGTTCTATTTAAGGTTCTTCGAGAACCTTTTTTCCCATTCTGTAGGCTATTTACTCTGTTGGTAGTTTCTTTTGCTGTGCAGCTCTTTAGTTTGATTAGGTCCCAATTGTCAATTTTTATTTTTGTTGTAACTACTCTTGGGGACTTGGTCATAAATTCTTTGCCAGGGCTGATGTCCAGAATGGCTATTTCCTAGGTTTTCTTCTAGAATTTCTACAGTTTGTCTTACATTTGAGTCTTTAATACATCTTAATTTTTGTATATGGTAACAAGGATCCAGTTTCATTCTTCTGCATATGGCTAGCCAGTTATCCTGGCACCGTTTATTGAATAGGGAGTCCTTTACCATTGCTTGTTATTGTTGCCTTTGTCAAAGATGAGATGGCTGTATGGGTACAGCTTTATTTCTGGGTTCTCTAACCTCCTCCATTGGTCTATGTGTTTGTTTTTGTACCAGTAGCATACTGTTTTGGTTACTGTAGCTCTATAGTACAGTTTGAAGGTGGGTAGTGTGATACCTCTCATTTTGTTTGCGATTGTTTTGGCTATTTGAGCTCTTTTTTGGTTCCATATGAATTTCAGAATAGCTTCTTTCCAATTCTGTGAAAAATGACAGTAGTCTAACAGGAACAGCACTGAATCTGTAGACTGCTTTGGGCAGTATGGTCACTTTAATGACACTGGTTCTTCTGACTCACAAGCATGAAATGTTTTTCTATTTTTTTGGTATCATCTATGATTTCCTTCAGTAGTGTTTTGCAGTTGTCCTTGTAGAGATCTTTATCTCCTTGGTTAGATGTGTTCCTAGGCATTGTTTTCTTTTTTCTTTTTTTTTTTTTTGTGGCAACTGTAAATGGGACTGTTTTACTGATTTGGCTTTCAGCTTAAATGTTATTGATGTACAGAAATGCTACTGGTTTTTGTACATTGATTGTGCATTCTGAAACCCTACTGAAGTTGTTTATTAGCTCCAGGAGGCTTTTGGCAATCTTCAGTGTTCTCTAGGTATAGAGCCATCTCCACAATGAAGTGACAATTTTATTTCTTTTCCTATTTGGATACTTTTATTTTTCTCTTGCCTGATTGCTCTGGCTAGAACTTCGAGTACTATGTTGAATAGAAGTGGTGAGAGCAGGCATCCTTGTATTGTTCCAGTTCTCAAGGGGAATGCTTCCAGCTTTTGCCTGTTCAGTATGATGTTGGCTGTGGGTTTATCATGGATGGCTCTCATCTTGAGGTGTGTTCCTTTAATGTCTAGTCATGGCTTTCATCACTAAGGGATGTTGGATTTTATCAAAAGTATTTTCTGTATCTATTGAGATGATATGGTTTTTAATTTTATGTCGTGAATCACACTTACTAATTTGCATATGTGGAACCAACCCTGAATCTCAGAAATAAAGCATACTTGATCGTGGTGAATTAACTTTTTGATGAAAACCACTAATATTTGGTTTCCTAGTTTACGCTGGTCTAACGTTTTTAGTTACCTCTTTATCTTTTTAAACCATCTTTGGTCTCTGTTCTTTATTGTACTAAAAAAAAAAAAAAGGGAAAATAAGAAGCAAGCAGGAGCTCCACAAAAAAGATAAAGTCTTTCCTCACTCACCCTGGCTGTGTACCCACCTCAATAGATTCCCAGCTCAGTTCAGGCTGACTTCTCTCCTTCTTGGCTTAATTCTCTAAACACTACAAAACCACTATAAAGGCTGTACATTTAATTTAAGAAAAAAGGAGTATTTGGTATCTTTTACTGTCAATGAAGAAGGGCACATAACAACCACATTAGAGGCAAAATGTGTCAAATGCAGGCAACAAGCTTAGAGAAGGTATGACAGAGAGAGGCTCTCCAGTCAATGTTTTCTTAAACTTCTATAGAAACGAGGAAGTGAAAGCATGATTGTGAGAAAGCAAGGAAATAGTTCAGAAGCCACATCCCTGGCACTATTATTAAACCACTACTTACCTTCCAATCTGCTTAGAGATAAAAATGGTTTACCTCCTTTACAAGCAGAATCAGAATTATTTCTATTTCAATTCTCTCTTCCCTCATTATGAAGAGGTGAAAAAAGCTGGCTACAACAAGCATTGTTCCAAGTAAAATTTTAAAATTAAGGTCAGCTGAACATGTACTAAATAATCCTTTTGAATGAACAGATCTTATGCTTGGGAATACATGATGGGTAGGGTGTATACCAGTGTGAAAGAGTAATTCCTACATAGTGCCACACAGTGTTAACTCTCCAAAAATTTGGTTAATTGCAACTCCTTACGAAGAGTCTACGAATGTCAGCTCTCCAGACATGGAGGAATGCTTATTTCTAACTACCTCAAAAAGCCTGGAATTTTGGTAAATGACTTTTCCCCTCTTGGGAATTTTATCTCCATAGACAGCAAGGGGAAAAAGTACAGTAAGTTCTGTTACAATGCTTACTTTGAAAATTCAAACTTGTTCCAATACAATTATCAGTAAACAATTTAAGCATAAGGCAAATTTTACTTTTGCTTAAGTACGATTTCATTCATGTAAAAACTAGGTCAACACAGAAACCTATACCTAGCTGAACCAACCAAGTGGGAACACAAAAAATCTTGCACCTCAAACACCTACCAGTTACCTTAGTTGACTATGTGTTATGAGCCACACTCATCCACAGACTGCTATAACAAATTTTCCTTCACTTTCAGACAACCTTCTTTCCACCACTTTACAGTAACTCACAAGCTGCAATCATTCCTAAGACTTTGTCAAGCCAGGTAAACTGCCATATTATTATAGTATTTATGTACTTCTTAACATTTAACATGTATTACCATTATTGTTTCTGTCACTGTTTTATTAGGTTCTCTTAATGGGTTACTGGAAAAGTTTGAGTATTGTGCCTCTAGTTTCCATTTTCGCTCATAAGCCCTGTGATTTTTTTTATTGCACAATTTTGCACAGCAGAGTGATTATGGGGAATGCATACGTCTCATTATAGAAAAATGAATTTTGAAAGAAGTAAGGATAGACTGTCCACTGTTCTTTCAATCAACCATAAAGGAAATGCTAAAGAGCTGTCTACTTTATGTAGTAAGACTCTTAACATTTTAATTTGGCTCCCTGTTCAGTGAGATGTTAAGTTTCAACATGCAGATTCAACCCTATCAAGGTACAAATGTCATATTAAGATGATGGCAGGTTCATGAGGACCAACAAAACTCTTTTCTAAGAATTGGTATACCACATTTTTAGAGTGGTATACCAATTTCAGACGCCCAAATCGGGGCTCTGTAGTTAACAATACTGTTTCATTGCTTGCCTTTAACAGATCTTTTGTTTTGTGCTTTCAGAAACTGCTATCAATTTATGGCTAGCTTTATCAAGGTGGTGATGTTGACTATGACTGCAGAAGAACAGCTGGTCGGGAAGAGCACAACTAAACAAAATGCTAAAACCTAGATTTTTAAGTGACAAAAACATTTTTCTAAGTGTTATTTTGTCACACATGAATCACCCACATTTCAACCTAGTCCATGAAAAAAGGCTTTGCTTAGAATTCAAAATAACAATATAATTTTTCTGTGACAAGCTTCTTTTTTAGAGGCTACCCATAAAAATGCTTGTTCAGAGTCTTCTAAATATAAAATTTAAAAAGTTCTTATAAATAACCAACCTGTTAGAGATACTTACTTTAATTTTTTCTGCTAAAGCTGATGTTATATTGATTTCTCTTTCACCTTCATCATACATTTGAAAAATAAGATTATGCATAACATCGCCTGCTATCCAGTTAACCTCATCCTGATGTTTTATCTGGATTGCCTTTTGTCCTTCTACACTGAATATCTGTAGTCTTGCAACATGGCTACTGGGAAGCAACTTAATAGTCTTCTCCACAGGTGCCACATCTTTACAACCCTAGAAAGAGAAGAAAACACAAACACTGAGTGATATCTGTACTGAAATGTTATACTCCTGAAGAATTTACTTTCAATATTATGGAAGACCATCTCATATATTGTTATACTCACAGGTTTTGTCATTAAGATGGTACTGTACTATTAATAATTCTGTATTTGATACCATCAGGTTATAAATGACAGTGGCCACATTCTTAAAACCAAAAATGGCAGAGCGTGGTGGCTCACACCTGTAATCCCAGCACTTTGGGAGGTCTAGGCGGGGGGATCATAAAGTCAAGAGATCGAGACCATCCTGGTCAACAGGGTGAAACCCCGTCTCTACTAAAAATACAAAAATCAGCTGGGCGTAGTGGCATGTGCCTATAGTTCCAGCTACTCGGGAGGCTGAGGCAGGAGAATTGCTTGAACTCGGGAGGCGGAGACTGCAGTGAGCCAAGATTGTGCCACTGCACTCCAGTCTGGCGACAGAGGGAGACTCTATCTCAAAAAACAAACAAACAAACAAATTATATTTAAACTAAAAGGATTCCCTTCCTTTAACACAGAGTCTTGCTTTGTCTGCCAGGCTGGAGGGCAGTGGCACGATTTTAGCTCACTGCAACCTCAGCCTTCTGGGTTCAAGCCATTCTCCTGCCTCAGCCTCCAGAGTAGCTGGGATTACAGGCACCTACCACCACTCATGGCTAATTTTTGTATTTTCAGTAGAGATGGGTTTCACCATGTTGGCTTGGCTGGTTTCAAACTCCTGACTTCAAGATCCACCCACCTCGGTCTTCCCAAAGTGCTTGGATTATAGGCATGAGCCACTGCACCTGGTCCCTTCCTCTTATTTCCAAGTTTATTTAAAAGTATTGCCAACTTGTGAAATTTTAATTATGTTACATACTCTGTATTTATGAATAAGAATAAAGACGTAAGAAATTAAGAACTTTCCATAAAATCAGAGACAAACGGCTACCATAAAATACACCATTTAATGGTACTAGATTACATTAAGGCTTTCAATATTTTTTCAATTCGTAACACATTGGGGTAAGTGATCAAGGTTGTTTATTGCCAGAGAAGGGCTCTAGATACCCTAGAGACAACTGATCCATATACTGGCATATTTACAATTTACTGTTGGCACACCAGTGTTCTACAGATCAAAAAAAGACCTAGATTATACTATATAAATTGATTTTAGGCACACAAAATTAAAATATTACATTGTTTCATAATCTAGTTATGGAATAACTAGATTCAGCAACACACACTAACTTTAAAATAAGTTTAAACATAAAATACCTTTATAATTTTACTGAACTCATGTCTCCTTCCTCATTCAGTTGCAGCCATTTAACTTACGGAAGCCTATTCACATGAATGATATTAAAAATTCCTACCTCACAGAATGTCAGGCACATAACCATCCTCTGATGTATCTTATTTTCCTTACTCATAAACTCTGTTATTGCCACTGGATAACATTTTGTAACTGCATATTAGAGGATTTACGTTGGTGTTTGTTTTAACTGATCTGAATTCTTGGTCTTCTGCTGATTGGTCTGTAGTAGTTACCTAAGTCCTAATGCTTGCTGCTCTTGCCTCCAAATCCAGATTCCTCCCTAACCCATAGTCCTAATCTTTTGCAATAAAGTATGCTCAAAAATATGTTGCCTATATTATTGCATAAACAAAAAGCTTTAAGGTTATCAAATATAACTGTCTTTAAAGTCATCTCATTCTAATTTAAAAAGTAAAAGACATCTTGTATCCATTTGGGGTTCAAGCTATGTTAATAATTGATGTATAATTAGTAGGTAGGTATGAGTTAATCAAACAATTAGGTTATCTATCACCATATCAATTACTAAGAAATCACATTGAATTATTTTACTTAGGTATTTGTTATCCCACTCAGCAACCTTAGAAGACTATAGCTCCTGCCTCCATGTTGGCTTTGCTATCAGCCATGATGCACTGCCAATAAAATGTATCCTACTGGCACATTATATAGAAATCCCTTTGTGTAAAAACACAAATAAAAAGCTATGTGTGTATAAAAAATTATATACACAAATTAAAGGTTTATATGTCCTTCCGTGGTGATTTAAATGGAGATATTTACCAAACTTTCTAAAACAAATGAGAACAATAAAAAGCAAAAGAGCTGGGCACAGTGGCACATGCTTGTAATTTCAGCACTTTGGTAGGCCAAGATGGGAGGAATGCTTATGGACAAGAATTTGAGATCAGATTGGGCAAAACAGCAAGACCCTCTTTCTCAAAAAATAAATAAATAACCTGGTGCACTGGTCCTTGTCTGTAGTCCCAGTTACTTGGGAGTCTGACATGAGAGGATCACTAGAGCCTAGGAGTTGGAGGCTGCAGTGAGAGTCATGATTGTGCCACTGCATTCCAGCCTAGACAAGAGTGAGACCCTATCTTAAAAAAAAAAAGCAAAAGAAGAAATAAAACAATGCATTTTAGAAGAAAAATATTTCAGGGAAATGTAAATCAATAATAGTTATAGACACTACAACAGATACTTAAAAATCAAGACAATGACTAATATTTGACACAAAAACGTTAAAATAGTCATTATAGCATTTCATATTGCCTTTGCTTTGTTTTGGCTGAAAGAACCACAAATGCCGCATTTTTAGAAGTTAACAATTTTGCAAAAAATGTTATTAAGCAGTTGAAGACTATTTGTATGAAGACTCACTATAACATCAATGAATAACAATAATAACTTACAGGTATTTCAATTCTTGCTTTAAGCGTCTGGTCTTTTTTAATATTCTGAACTTGAATTGCAGATCCTGTTAAAATACTGGTTCCGGAACTACTGCAATCTACAACATAGACTGGAAGGTTTGGAGCACCTGAAAACTATTTGAAGGATGCAAAATAATGTAAGACCCCCATCAAATGTATTTGATCATTCTGTAATTGTTCAAAGTTTCAAATAATTCACTACAGCTACTATTTTTGGCAATGAATAAGAAAATTCTAAGTAAAAGTCACGAAAACTCTAGAATACTTCTGAACAAAAACAGTAATTTTCTACTATATTATGTAAAATTTATCTGTTTTGGAAGGAAAACCAAATTCCTCAATCACTATTTTTTTCTTTGTTACTTAACTGGGTTTTCCTTTTCTTTCTGAGGTCTGTTACCTACCTTCTATTTAACCATCCATTCCCAATCTTTTCTTTTTTAAGTAAAGGAATAAAGAATAGCTACTCCATAGGCAGAGCAGCCCATTCCCAATCCTGAAAGACATTTCTGTCTTTCTATTCATAGATAAAATAATTCATTTGAAACGAGAGGGAGAAGTCAACGGAGGAGAGGTGAGTAAACTTTTATTCACAAATTTATAAAACTGGGCATAGCTGGCATCTTTATTGGTTTAGGAATTATTAAAAACAAAACATGGGTGACTTGTACCAAACATTTACAGAATCAATACCAATAAAACAAAACAAAACAAAATAAAACAAACTATTGGCAATAAGATCCCACAAATCCCTCCATGGAATAATCATTTCAGACTTAAATCCTATATAGACTTACTATTGAGTAGCTAAAATATATAGTCATTGCCATTTACTACAATGGGACTCAAAATCTAAATATTTTCCAACAAGCTTACCTTACAATGAACAAATAATTTTGGTTGTGCTGTTATGTTGTCTGATTCATCTAAAACTTCCACCTGAAATGGGAAAGCTGTTCCATTTTCTATAACTAAAATTTCAGAATCAGGTTTCACTTTCAATCGACAAGGGTGACCTAATAGTAAATTAAACAATGAAATACCTATTCAGGTTTCAAAGTCTAAAGTACTAAAATAGCAAAAGAAACAACTTTAGCATTAAAGATTTAGTATTTTATAAACAATGCCAACAAAGAAAAATATAAGCAATGTCCATGTTTAATCAGTTTCATCCCAAAATGTATAGATTCAATACATGACAAGACTTATCTAAATTGTATAAAGTGCTTGGTGTCTAGGCTAAGTTTTATTCCACAAGGTACGACACAGTGATAATTCACATTAGAAATTACCTAAAATCTTTAAAAGATACTGGGAAAAGGGTATTCAAAAAGAAAAATAAAGTCTTATTAAAACTATTTAGTAATTATACATGATGACTGATTTTCCTGGCACAAGTAACTATATGTTTTAGACATTCAAAGGATCAGTTCATGTAATGACATAACCAGGTCATTTACTTGTTAGATTGCCCACTACCTTTGATGTCATCAGCAATTAACACCACAAATATCCTCTAAGATGAAGAAGAGTGGGCTTATACTTCTGCAGTAAGCCAGTCTCATTTCTTCCATAAACACTGATATTTTAAAATTCAATTAGTGCTAAATACTGATAACATAAGTATACAGAGAGAATTACTGAAAATAATTATTTTACTTTGTAATAATATTAGTTAATATTTATTTACTATAGATGAAACACTGTGCTAAGTTTTATTAAGCACTATTCTTACATAAACTTCACAATAATCTTAATGAAGATGTTTCTATCATCGTCCCCATTTTACAGGTAAGGAAACTGGGATCCAGAGAAATTAAGTATTTTGTCCAAGTCACAAGGCTAGTAAGTAGCAAATACAGGTTTAAATCTTGTATTTAATTTGAAACCCCTTGACTTTTATCACTACACCATGATACTTCCTATCTACCCCTGCAAAAGAACTAGCTACTAAGAACTGTACTACTCAAATCCATACTTTTAATAAGCTAACATCAATAAATGAATGTTTGTTGATATGTACGATTTTTTCTTATACTTCTACCAATGTGCCTACCTAAATTCTTTATCAATTCACATTGGAGGGAAATCTCAAACAACTTGAATCTGTGAAAGCAAATAGCTAATATGTTTCTTTTTGCCTAAAACAAGTAAAAAGGTCACATATATGTGATTAATTGTGGCATTGTTCGTATCAGAGCTAAAACTTACATTCTAAACATTGCTGTGTTTTACAGGTGCAGGCAGTTCTTACTTGGTACAGTGCTGTGTTAATGAAAACTCATGCATATTGGAACTGTGTCTTCCACTGAGTACTACAGAACTGTGCAAAGCAAGGACAACCTGTAGTAACTCATTTAATCCTCCCAACAACTCCAAGGGAGTAGACATCTCATTTTACACATGAAGAAATTGACACATAGACCAGTTTACCTAGACATAAACCCAGAAGGGCTGACTCCAGAATGTACTTAGCACCTCTACTATTGAGTACCTCTCAAATTAGCCAGCATATTCTAGCTATGTAGCTTTATTGCAATTTCATTAAGTCATTATCAAATTAATAAAAATGACATTAGAAATGTTTCTTCTTAGAATATGAGTTATATCAACAAAATGTAAAGAACAGATCCATCTCTAATAAAGCCTAATAAATATATTCCGAGAAATAGTTCCCCCCAAACATATTCAATACCCCAATTTTTCTCCCAAGATTATTTTAGAATGTCAACATCTTCCTAAATGTTTTCCTTTTTAAAAATTGGTCATTTCTCAGTGCTATGGTTTAACATTTAAATGTATTTTGAAGACTTATACCACTAGCAAAAGCCCAAAAACCTCTAACTTTGTATCATTATACTTTATCGTAAGAATTTTATTTTTAAATAATTATGAATATTTCTTAAAATAATATTACCAGGTAGTAATCTAATTTTCAAAATCTGTGAGTCTTCTTTTAAGCCCGGCAGAATAACCTTCAGGTTATAATTCTGTTGAAGAAAATACTAAAAATTAAACTCGGTCCTAAATACATACTTAAGTAGTTTATCACATCAATTCTGATTTATATTTTGCTTTTTATTTTCATACCATTGTAGAAATTACTTACCAATTTTATACTTACTAAAATTATCATGTATGTATGTCAGCAATCTTACAAGAAAAAAATTGATCAATGCTGCTTCCTTATAGACAGTGAAATGAAGAGAATTATACTAGAACCTACTTTTCCAAAATATAAATATCATTTTAGGATCACTTTTCCTCTTAAATTTTTGTTCTCAAAAGGTATAACCTCTGAATAATTATTATAATCAAGATAGGTATTATAAAACATATGAAACAGTAAAGTAGAAAGAAACAAAAACCACAAAGTTTCTAAATGCAATGTGGTACTCTATATGGGCTCCTGGAACAGAAAAAATAAATTAACTGGAAACAAGTAAAAAAAAAGTCCATGGTTTTATTAGTAGTATTTTGTCAATGTTTGGATAAATATATAAAGTTCTATAAGACATTAATAGAGGAACTTTTATATGCAACCTTGCTATACTATCTTTGAACGCCTTTGTAAGTTATTTCCTTTAAAGTTATTTCAAAATAAAAAGGTTTTTAAAATCTAGAAACTTTTAAAGTCAAATTTTCTGTGAATTTCAAGTTGTTTTTCCAGAAAAATTTGAATTCAGAAAGAATCAAGAACTCAATTTTTAACTTGATTATAAAAAGCAGTCTACAGTACTTGAAAAAAATACACATGCTCTGTTTTAAACATCACATTGATAGGGAAAAATTTTAAAACATTTAAAGTAATGATATAACAAAAATTAGCTAGAGTGTTCCTTTTAGTCAGTCAAATCTACTAGCTGCTTTACAGACCTAATTGAAAAATTACCTTACTAGAGTTTGTATCTTTAGCTACCCTGTTTTTTTTTTTTTTGTTTACACCAAAAAACTATACATAGGATTCCTTCCCTAACTGTATCTCTCACCAAACACTTCCTTTTATCTAAATACCAAAGTGATATGTTTAAAGATGTGAGCTGAAGTTTCTTCTATTTCTAATTGTCATTTTTGTTCTAAGAAAAATAATCAAAAGTGGACAGAAACAGTAGGAAAGAGAAAAAAACCCCAGCATAGTTCTGGATAACTGTGTCAAAAAAAAAATGGCTTTGAATGTGAAAAAACTGAAATAGTGATAATAGGGACAGGTGAAAAATATTTAATTCATGTTTAACCAACAACAGTAGTAAATGTGCCAATTTTTCTTACAGATGAAACTGATAAGTCAGGTGGCATAATGCTGATTAATTCCTAAGGATCCAATTACCGTCATCTGGTTTTTAAAAATAGGTCATTCCACTTTTCATTTACAATTTCATTCTTATCATATGAGAAATAAATACTTAACAAGTATTATAGAATCTAAATATAATGCTTACCTTGCCTTGACAAGAGTTTACAGGGCCCTTAGCTGTAACACCTCGAATTACACAATTTGGTCCTTTGGTTATTTCTTCATAATGTAAAGATAAACCACTGGGGAAAAAAAATTATTTTTTAACTCCCCTCAATTGCCTACAAGTAAGCTGCAAATGTGTTTTTGCTTTCTTATGTGACATTGGCATGTCTATTTTTCTAATAAAATATTTTTTAAGTATAAAGAACTAAACAAAAAATTCCAATGGATTTCTTTTACAAAGAAAATTGATCCAACAAGTATTAATAAGTGACACTAATGGGTTAAACACTGAAGATGATACAATAGATATAATGTAAAATTAAAATAGCACATATTGAATTAGTAAAGATATAAGATAGTACCTAATCCAATGCTAGACCATGTATACAAGCCTAAGAAAACGAAATACCCAAAGAAGTCAGGTTTAAGGATGCACTCAGCGTTTACCATAAATTCTTTCAAATCTTTTACCAGTGGGATTTTAGAGAATTCTGGGCATCTATTATTAAACGGAATGGCAAATAACAACAGGCTTTTATGATGACATAAACAAGTATATACTGAGATCCTCTAATCTACTTCCATGAGTAATATGGTTCCTAAAGCTGATTCCAAAGCTAATTTTATCAGATTTGACCAGATGTAGATCTTTACAGTGGCAAAATTTTACTCTGTCAAAGGTAAAGGAAGGGAAAAAAAGTTAAAAATATACCATGATGGAGAAAAAGCCTAATTTTTCTGAGCAATGAAATTAAAGTGTTTACAGATGTTTTCAGAATAAATTGTAAAGCTCATTTGAAAAAAGATGTAATGTGGCATACCAGATAAATCCCCTGGGAAAAATGGCACATTAAACATATACACCTACTTTCACTGTCTCTTAAAACCCCACTAATATGACATAAAGGAATTTATTTTACTGATTATTAAAGGAAAACATAAAGAAAAAAACAGAAAGGAAGCAGAGACAGGGCAACAAAACTTATCTGCTAGAAAATAAGACAGACAAGTGGCAAATGATAGCAGTCTCCAGAAAGCTGAATTGTAAAATAGAAATAGAAAAGGCCAGAAAACCAATTTCTACCATAGAGTACTCAGGTACTGTTCAGAACTGGCAGAAGGAAAAGGCTTAAACAAACAAAAAGACTGATGAAAAGTTTAGATCTCAGATTTCCAGATATGTCCTCTCTGCCTCTGGCAGATGAGTGAAACATCAATCTCTGAAAAGGTTAAAACAGAAGCTCTTTGAACCAGGGACAGCAGGTAAGTTGAGGATAAGAATAAAATATTAAAAAAGAATAGAAGGGGTAATCTGGAATGAATGCATATGGATCCTAAGACCTCTCCACCACAATTCCCAACCCAGCCCTGTTCCTTGACTGACTAGGAACCAAACTATTCCCTGCTCCAGGCAAAAGACTGGAGATTCTTTGAGGAAATTGCCCAGCCCAAGAACTAAAAATACTGACAACAGGATTTCCCCCCAACAATGTACTCCAGACAGATCATCCTACAGTGGTGCTCACCAGCAACAGCCTCTCTCACCTGCATTCCAGTCTCCTACTCATTTACAAGCAGATGACCAACAACCAGATATCTCTAGACACCAAGAACAAGCAATCGACTAAGCTGGAGACAACAGAGAGTATCTGTATAGGTAAAAGAAAGTTTAAAAAAAGACCCTACTATTTGCTTTATCAGTGAAAACGGTATTATATTTATAAAACAAGAAGAAGGTCTTCAAAAATTTCAGAGAAGAAGAAAGAACTCATGGCAATTAAAAATATGTTAGCAGAAAGGAAAATCTCAAAGGAAAGGCAGTAATCATAAGGTTGAGGAAATCTAACAAAGTAAAACAGAAACACAAAAAGATTGAGGAAAAAAAAAATTTTTAATTGGGGATCCAGTCCAGAAGGTCCAATATCCAATAACTAAGAACCCTAAAAGAGAAAACAGTGATGACAGAAGATACAGAATGAAGTATTTCAAATAATGAATTGTTAGGAGACATAATATCATACTTGCAAAAGAACAGGGAATAAGACATAAATACCTAAACAACTTCAGCAATAAATTCAGTCAAAATATAAACTTCAGTGAAGCAATTTATATATGACATTAGTCACAAAGGATAGCTTGGAGTTAATTACCCAGATATAGTAAAATTCACTAATATTTTAAATAATACTGAAGTTGAACACCTTACACACAAAAAAATTAAGCTAAAAAAAAGTGAATGCTTAGCAAATATGAAAGGACAAATACACATTGATCCTTTAAATTACCTTGCTTCGAGAACTGGCTGAATATCAGTTACTAGTTGACTGGTATGACCAAATTCATCCTGAAATTCCAGAGGGATACTGAATGGAACTCCAACACGAAAAGGAGGATCCAGAAGACCAAATGAAAATTTCTCTGGCTTACCCTCTTTAACAAAAACAAAAATGAAATGAAAACCAAGTACACTGGTCAGAAAATTCACTGGGGGTCAAAAACAGGTCCATTTCTATACGAGAAATCAGACTATGTGAAAGATGGCATTTTAAAATCAGTGCAAAAATTATATGTTACGCAGACAATCCACTTGGGAAAAACCTCCCGAGTGGCTGGGACTCTGGTGTGTACCACTGCACCTGGCTAATTTTTGCATTTTTTGTAGGGGCAGGGTCTTGTCACGTTGCATATGCTGGTCTTGAACTCCTGAGCTCAAGCTATCCACCTGCCTTAGCCTTCCCAGGCATGAGCCACCATGTCCAGCAATTATACCTTTTCATAGGAAAGAACTTTTAAGGCAAAACACGATATTCAATAGCTATAAAATGATATATATGATGAAGTTAAATAGAAACTCCACATGAGAAAATATTTGCAACATATGTAAGAAGAAAAATTCAGACTACATGAAACCCTCCTATAAATTAGCTGCTCTCAAAGTGTGGTCTCTAGTTTTAGCATCTCCTGAGAACTTATTAGAAATGTAAATTCTAGGGTCCACCTCAAACCTGCCTAATCAGAAACTCAGGGTTAAATTCAGCAAGGTGTGTTTTTAATAAGTCCTTCAGGTGATTCTGATACAAACTCAAATTTGAGAACTACAGCTTTAAACTATTAAAATGGGTATAGTAAATGAACAAGCATTCATAGATGGCATACAATGTCCAATAATGGATAGAAGAGGTGCACAATCTAAAAATTAGAGAAGCAGTTTCACCACCAACTATGCTAAATATATAGTTCAGCCAGGAATGAGCATGCAGGCAATTGGAACTCTCATAGTGAGAAGTGAAGGTACTATGGCATAGCCTTTTGGGACTTTCACTTATTGGTATCACCCTAAAGAGATTCTAGCACATGTACACAAAGCGGCATAATTTTTCTTTTTTCCCAAATAACACTATGGTTTGTAACAGCCAAAAAATTGGAAACAATCAATACGATTCATCAACAGGAAACTGCTTAGACTATAGCACACCTATTTTATGAAAATATGTTCCACAGGTGTTAAAAGAACATAGATTTATGTGTAAAAAAATCTTCTAAAAAATTAAAAAGAAAAAGAAAAAGAAAATCGCTCCAAGGTGGTCCTTCTAGATCATCACAGCTACTCAGATCAGTTATCTCCAAAAACCCTGTAACAATGACTCTGCAAAAGCAGTAAACAAGAAAAAAGACAAGAGTAACATAATTGGAAAGCCAAAGAACATAGGAATAAGTGTAACTGACTTAGCAGAAAGACCCAAGAACAACAAATATTCAAACAACAAAGTAAGCAGAGACTGAATCTAATTCACAGTTATCGGACACCCAAAAGTCTCAGAAATGGCTGTATAAAGTTATAGTGAAACCGAAGTAAAACAATAAGATTGGCTGAAGTCAGCTTAATAAACAGTTTCACAGATCCCCATCCTTCAATGCATGGGCTAGTCAACAACCCTCCGCATCCCCAGCAAAAGATGGAAGATTATTCTTCAGGGAAAGAAGAAAAGGTCCAGAAGTAGAGACACAGCACTACTAAAAGCATCACTGACCAAGCGTAGTGGCTCAAACCTACAATCTCAGCACTTTGGGAGGCCAAGAAAGCAGGATCACTTGAGCCCAGGAGTTCAAAACCAGCATGAGTAACATAGTGAGACCCTGTCTGCATTTTAAAATATAATTGATTAAATTTAAAAGTGTCATTTAAAAGAGGAAAGTGTTTGTTTATGTAAATCTAATGGTATCTACAAAAAAAAAAAAGAGGAAAGTGTTTACTGAAAATAGGAAAATCAAGTGGAAAATTACATACTCAATGTGAAGACCACCACAAAAACACATAAATGGTCTTTCCCAGCATGGTTCCCAACATGCTGGCAGCTAGGTCTTTACCCTTTTAGTAGGTGACTGGAAATCTCCACTCCGGGGAATCTGAACAGCCAAAGAGACAAGACCTTAAAATTTTCCTATCATAATTTCACCCAAGGAAATGTAAGTTTTTAAGTGTCTTATTCTTAAATGTAAGCAAATGACTAGTTATAAGAGAATATCTAATAAAAGAGAAAAAAAGCAACATAAAGGAAACAAACTATGAATAAGAAAAAATGCTGTTACGAAAAACTCCCACTATTATTAATATCCTCAGAGAATAAAGATACTGAATTCATGAAGTAAGAAGAGAATGCTTAAGAAATTGTTTAACAAGAGAATTTTAAGAGATTTTAGAAACTAAAAATGGTAGCAAAAAGGAAAAAATAGAAAGCATAGAACATCAAGATGTTAAGGAAATCTCCAACAAGGCAGCAAAACAAAACCAAGAGATGGAAAGTAGAAAAAACAAAAATAGTATACCAGTCCTGAAATCCAACATCTTAACATCAGATATTTTAGAAAGAAAGAACGGTCTGGGCACAGTGGCTCACGCCTGTAATCTCAGCACTTTGGGAGGTTGAGGCACGCAGACTGCTCGAGACCAAGTGTTTGAGACCAGAATAGGCAACATAACATAGTGAGACTCTGTCTCTACAAAAAAATGTTTTTTAAAAATTAGACAAGGCTAGGTGCAGTGGCTCAGGCCTATAATCCCAGCATTTTGGGGAGGCGGAGGCGGAGGCGGGCAGATCACCTGAAGTTGGGAGTCTGAGACCAGCCCGATCAACATAGAGAAACCCTGTCTCTACTAAAATTTCAAAATTAGCAGGGCATGGTGCCACATGCCTGTAATCCCAGTTACTTGGGAGGCTGAGGCAGGAGAATGGCTTGAACCTGGGAGGCAGTGGTTGTGGTGAGCCGAGATCACGCCACTGCACTCCAGCCTGGGCAAGAGAGAAAAACTCAATCTCAAAAACAAAAACAAAACAAAACAAAAAAATTAGGTGCAGTGAGCTGCAATCACACAACTGCACTCCAGCCTGGGCAACAAGCACAAAACTCTGTCTCAAAAAAAAGAAGAGGCCAGGCATGGTGGCTCACGCCTGTAATCTCAGCACTCTGGGAGGCTGAGATGGGCAAATCACCAGGTCAGGAGCTCAAGACCAACCTGGCCAACACAGTGAAACCCTGTCTCTACTGAAAATACAAAAAAACATTAGCTGGGCATGGTGGCAGGCATCTGTAATCCCAGCCACTTGGTAGGCTGAGGCAAGGAGAATCATTTCAACCCGGGAGCAGAGGTTGCCCCGAGCTGAGACCACACCACTGCACTTCAGCCCAGGCAACAGTGCAAGACTCTGTCGAAAAGAGAGGAGAGGAGAGGACAGTGTAAGTCTCCTTCAAGGGGAGAAGAGAGGAGGGGAGGGGAGGGGAGGAGAGGAGGGGAGAGCAGGAGAGGAGAGGGGATGAGAGGGGAGGTAAGGGGAGGAGAGAAGAGAAAAAAGAAGAAAAGAGAAAAAAGAAAAGAAGGATGGAAAAAGAAAACAATAGAAAATCAAAGTGATTCAAGAAAAATTCCTAGAAAATAAAACAGGAATTTCTAGACGGAAAGGGTATATGAGGTATATAACTAGAAGTCATACAATTGAAAATTTCAGAAACTGGGATTCCCCTGAACACCTGGGGATTGGGGAACAAAAAATATTTTGGAAGAGGAGGGGTCATATGCAAAGGGTCAGGAATCAGGACAGCTTTAAACTTTACCAGCAACAATGGAAGGTAGAAAATAATGTCTTCAAAATTCAGAAGGAATATGATTATTAGACTTATAAAGCCATTTAAAAATCAAGATGGGATGGGCACAGTGGCTTATGCCTGTAATCCCAGCACTTTGAGAGGCTGAGGTGGGTGGATCATCAGAAGTCACGAGTTCGAGACCAGTCTGGCCAACATGGTGAAACCCTGTCTCTACTAAAAATACAAAAAGAGGCCAGGCATGGTGGCAGGTACCTGTAATCCCAGCTACTCAGGAGGCTGAAGCAGGAGAATCACTTGAACCCAGGTGGTAGAGGTTGCAGTGAGACGAGATTGTTCTACTGCACTCCAGCCTGGGTGACGAATGAGACCCCATCTCAAAGTAAATAAATAAACAAAATAAAAAATAAAAATTGAGATGGTAACCCAATTGTTCAAACATATTTTACTGGCTTACCTCTCTTCTTTTTATTTGAACTGCCACCTGTGCGCGTGTGCACGCGCGTGCGCGCGCACACACACACACACAGACAGAGATTTTGTTTTGCTTACCTTTAACAGAAAACTTAATTGCTTTGGATGGTAGTGGTCTTCCTGCGTAAGTATCTGCATTACTTTCATTCAATACAACTTGTAATTTCAATGTATAATTTCCCAGTTTCTGAATATTTTCTGGATAAATAAAAAGAAGTTAAACATCAGGTCAACACAATACCAATGTATTCGTTAACATTCAGAATGAGAACTCACCCATTTTTTTAAACCAGTAAGGCCATTTTCCTCCATGTTGACTAATATGTGAAATAATCTCTTTATTTCCACTTGAAGCTTAATAAAAGAAGAAAGAAATAGTGTCTTGAGAAATTGAACATAAAACATGAAATATGCAATGTCACATTGGCACCAAATATCTATTTGCTGTATTTTAAAATCTGCTTTGAAGCTTCAAAAGATCTAACACTATCCTATGAAACTGAACTGCAAGAATGAAAGTTTACTCTTCATTAAAATCTCTTTATTTCAAGTCTTTACTTGTAAGCTTTTTCACTTTATTTAAAATTACTATTTAAAGAGAAAAGAAGACAACAGGATAGAAGAATAACATGACCTCTCCAAAAAATTCCTTTTTATTGCCCACTCTGGAATTACATAACTTAAATATTCAAAAAACCAAAAATTTTAAAAAGGCAAGTCATGAACAAAACCAAAATGTTTATCAAGCAGGTAACAATCACACAGACCAAAGAGAGAAACAGAAAAGTAGTCAACCTTACCCACTTGGAAATAGCACAATAGTATATTCACACTGTGAAATTTTATCTAAGAAGGAACACAGGAGGTCAACATAAAAGCATTAACAGGCCAGGCATGGTGGTTCATGCCTGTAATTGCAGCACTTTGGAAGAATGAAGCAGGAGGGTTACTTGAGGCCAAGAATTTGAGATCAGCTTGGGCAAGATAGTGATGGCCTGTCTCTACAAATATTTAAAAATTAGCCAGGCGTGGTGGGACATGCCTATAGTCCCAGCTACTTGAGAGACTGAGGTGGGAGGATTGCTTGAGCCCAGGAGGTCGAGGCCACAGTGAGCTATGAATACACCAGTGTACTCCAGTCTTGGCAACAGAGTAAGAGATTGTCCACCCGCCCCCTCAATAAAGCAAACTTTGGATACTTTTAAAACTACAGCAGGTAACAGCACTGCCTGTCCCATGAAAAACTGGGAGTGAATCCTGAATGTGTGAGAAAGGGAGAGAGCAACTGAAGCTAGTTGGGAGCTCCTTGACCTTACCAAACACTGGATCTGACTTGGGGAGCACTGGGGAGAGTGGGAAAAGAAGAGGGAAGTGCTCCACCCATGGTCCCAGACCCGGTGGGTGCAAACAGAAGGAGATCATTCCCAATCCTAAGTCACAGGGGGCTGCACAGAAACCTGCCAGCCAGCATAGGTGGCAGTCACTGGTATGGAGAGTCTCCAGACTAAGACATGTAATCTAATAATGAGTAGGAGAGCAGCCTCCACAACCAGAATTGAAAGGCAAGTGTAACATGGGCCCCAGCCATGGGTGTGAAAATTGGGTACCCCTACTTTGCAGAGCCAGACTGGGAGGGCTGTGGCCTGGAACCTGGTTTTTGCTGGGAGAGAGTTTTGCTGCCTGAGACAGATTCACAATCTGAGGACAGATTGCCTATGACTTGGCTGGCTGTTTCAGCTTGCTGCCAGTAGCAGGCAGTAGGAGGGAACCCAACCAGGTCAAAACCTCAGAGAACAAGTCCCACTGTCACTTGCCAGGTTATGGAGCCCTAGCGACCCCTTTCCCCATGCTGGATCTTTGGCATGGCAGTGGTTGCTCTGCTCCTCCCTGAAGCATTGCTTAAGGGGCTTGAGAACTGCCTTGCAAAGCCTGACAGGGCTGGAGCTTGTGCCCACTGTTGGGGTGGCCAGAACGCAGGATTCTCTGGCCCAGCCCTGCCTAGTTTTGCTCTCTCTACCTTCGGGGCAGAGCACAAGACTGGGACCCCTGGGAGTTACACAGTCCAGCCCAATGTCTAGGACATCAGAGTACTTCTGGTTAACAAAGGTAAACCATAAACGCTACTGCAACAGCTGCATCCAGCTCTTACCTTCTAGCACCACATAGTGGACAGGAGGCCAACCTGCACAGTCCATACAACATCTGCTAAAACAACTGTGCAGTGCTCAGGAAGGAGACAAGCTCTGCACCATCTCTACTACCACAACTACCCACACCACTGCAGCTACACAGGAGGCCCTGAGACTGCTCACCCACCTGATACATTACAACAGCCAGCATTGGAGAAAACCACCACACAAATGCTATTTATAAACAAGGAAATCATCCATAATCTATGTCACTGAATACATCCAAGAAGCAAAGCCAAAAGAATCTAACAAACATACGTCATAGACACATCGTCAAGGAAAAAATAAGCCCTGCCCCAACGAAAGCAAATTCAAAAATAAAAATAAGCAAATATTACTTCAGATGCAAAGGAAATCAGCGCAACACAGAAAACATAAAAAAATAAGGTGCTATGACAGTTCCAAAGCAACACAGTAATTCTCTAATAATGGATCCTAACCAAAAAGAAATCTTTGAAATATCAAATAAAAAATTCCAAATCCTGATTATTTTATCTTCCTGAGATGTGGTCTTGCTCTGTTGCCCAGGGTGAATTTCAGTGGTGCAATCACAGCTCACTGAAGTCTCATGGGATCAAGTGATCCTCCCACCTCAGCCTCCTGAGGGGCTGGAACTACAGGTGTGCATTATCATGCCCAGGTAATTAAAACAACTTTTTTTTAAAGAGAGTGTCTCACTATGTTGCCCAGGATGGTCCTGAACTCCTGGCATCAAGCTATCTTCTCACACCAGCCTCCTAAATTCCTGGAATTTACAGGCATCAGCCACTATGCCCAGTCAAAATACTAATTTTTAAAGAAGCTCTGTGAGATACAGGAGATATCTGAAAATTAATACACAGTAATAAGAAAATGAAATTCAAGATATGAATGGGAAATTTACCAAAGGCATAGTTTTTGTTTTTGTTTTTTTAAAAGAACTTCTGGAATTAAAAAAATTATGAAAGGAATTACAAAATACAGTTGAAAGCAAACAATGGACTAGACCAAGCAGAAGAATCTCAAAATTTGAAGATAAACCTGTTGAATTAATCAATTAGACAAAATTAATTTTAAAAACTTGTAAAAAAAAAAAGATCAAAGCCTTCTGGAAGTATAGGTCAATGTAAAACAAGCAAACCAACAAATCCCAGATATTCCTAGGGGAAAAGAAAAAGCAAAAACCTTGGAAAACCTATTTGAGGAAATAATGAGGAAAACTGCCTTAGTCTAGAAAGAGATCTACACATCCAAAGAATAAAAGGCTCAAAGAATGCCGGGCAAAAACACTGCAAGAAAGGCCTCACTACAATATTTAGAAATTAGACTGTCTAAGGTCAATGTCAAGGAATATATCCTAAAATCAGCAAGAGAAAAAGCATCTGGTCACTAGTAAAGGAAAATCCCTTAGACTAACAGTGGATTTCCCAGCAGGTACCTATTTATAAGCTAGAAGAGACTGGGATTTTCTTTTTTCTTTTTTTGCAATCCTACTCCACCTGTTTTCAAAGTGGAATCTGTTTGCAAAGTGCTGGGACATGGAAGGAACGACTGTCAACCATAAATTTTACGTCCTGCTAGAAAAAGCTTCATAAATGAAGGCGAAATAAAGTTTTTTCCCGGACAAGCAAACACTGAGGAAATTCACCACCATTAAACCAGATCTACAAGAAACACTCAAAGGAGTTCTAAACATGGAAACAAATGGTCAATACCAGCCATCATAAAACACATGAGAGTATAAAACTCACAGGTCTTATAAAACAATTATACAACAGAGGAAGAGAAAAAAAATTAAAAAGCAACACGGCAGAATCCCAATAAAACCACACAGAAAGGAGGGGAAAAAAGAGTATCTACAAAGCAACTAGATAACAACATTATGACAGGAGCAAAACCTCACATATAAATATTAAACTTGAATGTAAATAAATGCTCTACCTAAAAGATACAGATTGGCAGAATGGATTTTTTAAATGAACCAACTATATGCTACTAACAGTAAACTCATATTACTCATAAAGACAATAATAGGTGTGGAAACAGTTATTCCATGCAAACAGAAATGAAAAGTGAGCAAGAGTCGCTGCTATCAAATAAAATAGACTATAAATCAACAACAGTTAAAAAAAATCATTATATAATGTTAAAGGGATCAATTCAACAAGAAGATATAACAATTCTAAATATATATGTACCAAACACCAGTGCCCAGATTCATAAAACAAATATTACTAGACTTAAGAAGACATAGGAAAGCAATACAATTAATCATGATGAATTCAACACCCTACTGATAGCACTAGATGGTTCACGGAGATAAAAAAAACTGACAAAGAAACACTGGATTTAAACTGGCCTTTAGACCAAATGGACCTAGCAGACATTTATAAAACATTTTCCCCAGCAATATGCAGAATATACATTATTCTGCGAAATATATATTTTTCTCATCAGCAACTGGAACATTTTCCAAGACAGGCCATATGTTAGTCCACAAAACAAATCTCAATAAATTTTGAAAAATCAAAATCATATCAAGTAACTTCTTGGACCATAGTGGAATGAAACTAGAAATCAATTCCAAGAGAAACTCTCAAAACTATAAAATACTTTGATCAAACAGCTTGCTCTTGAATAACCTTTATGTCAAGGATAAAATTAATATGAAAAACTTAACAATATATCTGTTTTTTGAGATGCAGTCCCGCTCTGCTGCCGAGGCTGGAGTGCTGTGGTACAATCTCAGCTTACCGCAGCCTCTGCCTCCTGGGTTCAAGTGATTCTCCTGCCTCAGCCTCCCAAGTAGCTGAAATTACAGATGCACACCACCAAGCCTGGCTAATTTTTGTACTTTTTAACAGAGATGGGGTTTCACCATGTTGGCCAGGCCAGTTTATGATGTATCTTAAAGAAGGCAAGCCTATATTTGCCTTTTCCTCCTGGATTTCTCAACTTGTACCAATAGAGAAAGAAACATGTTCTAGAAACATCTTCTTAATATTTGCTTTAAAAAAGGGTGCAATTATAAATCAGACAGTAAATCACCATGAGAAAGTCTCTAAAAAGACCCAAGCAACTTTCTGATTTTTGATGTATTTATTCAACAAATATTTATTAATTATCTCCTAAATAAAAAGTACTAGAAAAAAGTAAAAAAAAAAAAAAAAATCACTGCTTTCCTGGAGTTTTTCATCTTGTAGAGCAAGTGGACTGGCAAACTACTGGACTGCCAATGGCTGCATTCATCTACGACAGCAAACTTAAATAACTGAAACAAACAACTTACGGCCCTCAAAGCCTAAGTATTTACTACCTGATCCTTTACAAATAGTTTGCCACCCCTGTCCTAGAGGGCAGAGATACATTTAAGAAACAACAAAATTTGGTCTACAAGTAGGAAAACTGGGGTTCTATCAGAACCAAAAAAAAAAAAAAAAAAAAAAAACAATTGTGGTTAGAGGTACGATGAGTGAGGATGAGATCGAGCTGGAGAGAGAGGAAGGGCCAGATCATGAGTAGAGTATTGCAGAGCTATGACTAGCTTTCTAGGCCACTAAAAGTGAAATAATATAAAACAGGTGAGTGATGTAAACAGATCTGCAATTCAAAAAAACCACTTTGGGGTAAAACGAGGAAAATGAGCTGGAGCAGTGCAAGAGTGAAAGAGGACTTTCCAGTGAGGCAGCTACTACATGGTTAAAATGAGAGACCATGATGACTTGGACTTGAACGCGCAAAACAAAGATATACAGTTGTTCCTTGGTACATGCAGGAGATTGGTTCCAGGATCCCCATGTATACCAAAATCTGCACATACAAGTCCTGAGGTTGGCCCTGCAGAACTTGCATATGAAAAGTTGGCCTCTGTTTATGTAGGTTTCAAATCCTGCAAAAACATATTTTCAGTCTGCATTTTATTCACAAACTCCACATGTAACTGGACCTGCACAGTTCAAACCCATATTGTTCAATGGTCAACTGTACTTTGGTGTGATATTTAGTGATAGATTGGTTACAGGGGATTAAGAAATAAATGGAAACACCAATCCTTCTCAAATTGTTCCAAAAAATTAAAGAGAACACTTCCTAACTCATTCATTCTTTGAGGTCAACATAACCGATACCAAAACCAGATAAAGACATCAAAAAAAAAGAAAACTACAGACCAAAATCCCTTATGAATACTGATACAAAAATTCTCAACAACATACCAACAAGCCAAATTCCGCACAATTTTAAAAGAACTCACCTTAATTTATTTAGCGTTGCTGTAAAGGAATACCTAAGGCTAGGTAATTTGTAAGAAAAGGATGTTTATTTGGTTCATAAGTCTGCTGGCTATAAGACTGGGCGTCTGGTGAAGGCCTCAGGCTGCTTCCACTCACGGTAAAAGGTGAAGGGGAGCCAGTGTGTGCAGAGATCATACGGCAAAAGAGGGGTGAGGGAGATGCCGGGCTCTCTTTAACAACCAGCTCTCATGGGATTAATAGAGCAAGAACTCACTCATTAAGTCCTTCATGAGGTATCTGCACCTATGACTCCAACACCTCCCATTAGGTCCCACCTCCAACACTGGGGATCAAATTTCAACATGAGGTTGAGACAAACATGCAAACTATAGCCAGACTATACACAATAACCAAGTGAGATTTAGTCTTGCAATGTAAGGACAGCTCAACAAATAAAAAACAATCAAGGCCATGTGCAGTGGCTTGTGCCTGTAATCCTATCACTTCAGGGGACTGAGGAGAGAGATAACTTGAGGCCAGAAGTTTGAGACTAGCCTGGGCAACCTAGCAGATCCTGTCTCCACCAAAAAATAAATATAAAAAAATAATTAGCTGGGTACAATGAGCATGCCTAGCTACTCAGAAGGCTGAGGTGGGAGGATCACCTGAGCCCAGGAATTCGAGGCTTCAGTAAGCCATGATTGTGCCACTTCATTCTAGCCTGGTTGACAGAGTGAGACCCTGTCTCAAAAAAAACCAAAAAAAAAAAAAAAAAAAAAAAAAAAAAAAAAAAAAAAAAAAAAAAAAAAAGCCCCTTTGGTAGATTGTGATGGTATTCAGTGGTGGTTGACCAAAATGGAATTGGGAAATATTTGTGAACGCTGCTAATATTTGTGAACGCCGCTGCAGGCTGCGTGTCCTTTGTGTCTCTGACTCACCTGTTGATCACATTTGAATTCATTTCATCATTAGGCAGAATGCATTCTAAAATGAAGAGACTAAAACCTTCACAGAAGCACACTCTTTCAACATCTAATAAAAAAATTGTTGATGAGAAAACCATGAGAACATTAGGAGTTCTTTAAATTGCAACGGAAAATTTCTGTTGGTGAAAACAGCTGAAATCCTATGGATTAAGTCAACATATAAATAATGTATTCTTAGAGTCTGCAGTGATCCCATAGGCATGTTTAAATGCTGCTTCTTATGACTATGGTTTAAAGTCATGGTATGACCTTTCAGTTTCGTGAAGCTGGGCTAGCAGGAAAAGTGCACGAGGTTGAGTCTGATGTTGTTGACTAGAGCAACTGAGCTCCCGTCCAGACCTTCTGAACTTGCTCATTAATGAAGCCACAGGATGGAAATTGTATAGTGTCCTTGACCAGAGCATTAGTTACAAGTTGTCAGAAGAGAAGAAGTAAGTAAGAAAATAAACAATTTATAAAAATCCTCAGAAGATATAGTCCCCAGCTATTAGCACAAAGAAAGGATGTAAAATCATGGAGGACAGCAGTGGAGAAGATAATGTTAGCAGACAATAAAAGGCGAAAGTTTTAGAAGAGTAGTAAGTGTTTAAGAATATATATAATGTATGTTCCTCTATTTGCTTTCTGTCTTCACCATAAATAGACATGAGTTAACGTATGTTTAAAGATTTATTTCCCTTTTATTGAGCTCACCCAACAGAAGTTTTTTTCATCATGTCCTGCTTTTACAAACCAAGATCTAATTTGACATGATTACATAATTCTGTGGCCACTTGTGCTCTTCCTTCTCCTCCTCCTTTCTTGAAAGTAGAAAGCCTCTCTTTCCTAGAGCCTATATAAAATATGTTACTTTGCTTAATAGTAGTAATAATTTTCTCATGACAATTAATTTATCTATTCACTAAATTGTTATTAAGAACCTATTAGTTGGAAGCCACTGTGCCAAGTGTTGGGAATGGAAAAATTTATAAGACACCTTCTTTGGAGCTTTCAATCTAGTTGGGAATTCATTTAAAGAGATACGTTAAAATGACAGTGTGGGCCGGGCATGGTGGCTCACGCCTGTAATCCCAGCACTTTGGGAGGCCATGGTGGGTGGATCATGAGGTCAGGAGTTCGAGACCAGCCTGGCCAAGATGGTGAAACCCTGTCTCTACTAAAACTACAAAAATTAGCCAGGCGCAGTGGTGGGTACCTATTATCCCAGCTACTCAGGAGGCTGAGGCAGGAGAATTGCTTGAACCCAGGAGACGGAGTTTGCAGTGAGCCAAGATCATGCCACTGCACTCTAGCCTGGGCAACAGAGCAAGATTCTGTCTCAAAAAAAAAGAAAAAAAAAAAGACAGTGTGATAAGTACTCTGGAAAGTGTGGCAGAGGCAGACTGCCAGTTGCCTTCCCCAGCATAACATTTTACCAGTTTTCATTAGGAACAGAACCCTTTAAGTGTACCCAATTAAAAGACTGAATCTCCCAGCCTCCTCTGCAGCAGATGTGACTAAGTTCTGTCCAATAAGATATAAGTATACATGTTCCATGAGATTTCCAGGAAGGATCCTAAAAGAGAGATAACTAAGTCATAAGAAAGCTCCTTTTAGTTTTCCTCCCTTCCTAGAATTCTGATGCAAAAGCTGGAGTTACAGCAGCAATCCTGGACTATGAGGCAACCTTGGGAGTTCTAGGAAATTGGGATGCTAGTAACTTTCTAGAAGTACCAACTGAGCTCCAGAACGCCTCCTGCTGCCTTCTTTTACATGGGAGAATAGATGTTTGTGCGCTTAAGCCACTATAGTTGGATCTCTGAACATTGCAGACAAAAATAAGACTAATTGATAGAATGACATTTATGAAAAAAACAACATGGGGATGGTTCTCCTCTCTGCTGTGATGGGGAGGTCAGAGATGCTGTCCCTAAAGAAGTGACCTTCACACTGAGCAAGGTATAGGAAAGTATTTAAGGAAGAAGAAGTATCATGTGAAACTCTGAATTCGAAACTATCTACAAGATACTGAAAGAAGGTCAGCATAACAGAAGTACAGGAATTAAGAAGACCATAGCAGGTAACAAAGCTGAAATATCTCATAGATTCTTCATTTTGCAGAGACTTATAGACCATCTTCAAGATTGTAATAGGCAGCTGCAGAGCAGAAGTCTAGAGTAGAGAAAGAACTTTGAGAGATAGCAACAGAGACATGGTTTCTAAAATCTTAGGACACAATAAGATTACCTAGGAAGAGCATTTAAAATCAGGAGAGGACTAAAGACAGAAACTTGAGATCCAACAATTAAAGATCAAGCAGAAGAGAGCTTCCCATCTTCTGTTTCTTAAAAAAAAAAAATGAGCATATCAGGATAATTCAATGTCACAAATTCTAAGAAATCATGGGGCAGAGGGCAGGGGTGAGGTAGGGTTTGTTTTGTTTTGTTTTGTTGTGTTTGTAGATAACCAAAAGAAGAAACGATTGATGCAAGATTCCAAGGAGGGTAATAGCCCTCCTTCTGGCTTTGCCCTGCTAGAGAGATGGTGGGTGGACAATTACGATAATATTTACAAACAGGATAAGTCTACGTAAGCCCCTAACATTCTCAGTTTCGTTATTTGTAAAATGGGGTAATGATACTTAGCTTTTAGAGTTGTTTGAAGAGTACGTAAGAGATGGAAAAGGATTTTTAATTAGATAAGGAAAGCATAATCACCTATCTTTGATTCATTCACATTTTAAACTGATTAAAGCTTAGAAAATAATCACATATGCAGATTCATCTTAGTTTGTCCACCTCTTGACAATCAGTTAGTAGTGTATATGTATTTTTTTTAATTTTCAAGAATTTTTATACCGCTATGTATCCACTAATATTGCCCCATCATAGATAAGACTAGAACAAAATATTCCTTTGAGAGGTCCTTGGGTTCCAAAGATTTACCATGAAGCTAATGAAGCCTACATTGTGAGTCCATTACAAGTATGGCCTTTTCCAATGTCTTGAAAGGAGTCCTAGTCACATGTTCACATCCTTAAACATTTATGTAAAATATGCAAGGTAAGATAATTAAGCTACTATTAGCTAAGATGACAGTCTTTTTTTTTCACTCTGATTTTCTGTCGAAAATATTCTTCTTGTGGAGGTAGATTTGGAATGGCCCTAAGCATTTTTGGAATCTGAACTGAGAGAGAGTTGAGTTGAAGATACATTTATTTAAGGCACAGTGAGATCCCTAGTAAAGTTATTGTAAGGTATCCCAGTGTTGAAAAGGGTTCCAGAAATATGGCAAAATGCACTGTGCTGACTCACATGCTATCATGCTAGAAAGAGGAAGGGCCAGAGATTGTATGATGACATGAGTTTGTGCTAGCGCAAAAAGCACCAATGGCATGTGAGCATTGATGGGACAAGTTTTGAAATGTACGGAGCTGAAAGCTAGTCTGTGGAAAGTTCTACCAGGCATCAGACATGTGATAAGGTAACCAGGAGACTCAGTTCCGTGGATGTCTAATCAAACGGAAATTTTCTTCTCTCAAGAATAAACATAATAATTTCGTGTATGCAATTATAAATTCACCAAATTGTGTTTTCTTTTTCAATGGCAATTTCAGGAAATTAAATGATCAGAATCCCCATGTTTCCAGAGGCCAAACCTGTATGACAACTAATACAGGAAACAAAAATCACAGAGGTGTTCTGAAATTTGGCGATACCGCTAAACATTTTTAGAACATTGTCAAAATAAGTTGTGAAGCGGAAAGAAGTTTATTTAAGTATTAATAATAAAAAATTTAATAAACTATATTGAAGACCAATTATCTTTCTATTTTTTCTATAGAAAAAAAGATTTTACAAAATCATTATCAGATATAGCAGCAATTTTAAAAAATTCAGCTAAAAAAATGGTAGGGTGAAAAGTATCATAATGATATTAGATAATTAATTAATAAAGATAGCATGTTCTTTTTCCAAATTTTATGATGTTTGTGGGGTTGACATCTTTAAACATTTTATAATTGGTGGAATTCCTTTAGTAGTTTTAAAGAAATATTCATTTTTGTACCTCATAATTTGTATTCATGATTTTGTATTCTTCTTCATAAAAAGGGCCCATGAATTGTGTTTAACTCATGCCTCACCAAACCTGAACCAGCATTTTCCTCTGTATTGAATTTCTGTTGTCTGCCTGCAGCAATGCCCAGGTCTTCCTATAACAATTGCCCCAAGTTCCTTTAACTATCATCAATGAGTTGGCAGTTAATGATATGCTCAACCTTCCCCCAATTCCAGATGGTTGAGATAGAAAACAAAACCTAAAGGCCATTAACCTCTTGAGATTTTGACGGGGGATTTGGAGATAGAGCTGGCCCTGGCTACATCTGTGATGTACACAAGAACCAAAAACACCACACTTCATTTCAGAAGATCCAGATTTGATCCCACCTCTGCCACTGGTGTATGACCTTGAGAAACAAACTTGGCTATCTGAACTTCAATGCCCTTATTCATACAGTAGACTACTACATACCTATTGTGATAGCCAGCAAGTTGAGGTATGGAAACACATATTATATAGTAAGGGGTTCTTCAAATGTGAAATCTGTTTTCAACTCCTCTTCTCTATCATTACCCAGGAGGCAATGACTCACAGCTACCCATGTACCTTCATTGTGGAGACATACTCTGAACAGGCAGACAACATGGCACCACATCAGAGTACTATATTAGAATGTGTGTTTGGGATTTCTTTTCTTTCTTTCTTTCTTTCTTTTCTTTTCTTTTTTTTTTTTTTTTGAGATGGAGTCTTACTCTGTTGCCCAGGCTGGAGTGCAGTGGCATGATCTCTGCTCACTGCAACCTCCACCTCCCAGGTTCAAGTGATACTTCTGCCTCAGCCTCCAAAGTAGGGATTGCAGGTGCCCACCACTGGGCCCGGCTAATTTTTTATTTTTAGTAGAGACGGGGTTTCGCCATGTTAGCCAGGCTAGTTTCAAACTTCTGACCTTGGGTGATCCACCCACCTTGGCCTCCCAAAGTTCTGGGATTACAAGCATGAGCCACCACACCTGGCTGGCATTTCTTTAGCAGAGGGTCCAAGTGTAGGGAGGGAGGAGGTAGAAAAGGAGGACTACAGGTGTCAAGAGTCTCCCCTGACCCTAAGCTTGCATTTCCCACTAAACCAAACAGAAACCCTGCAGTCATCTGGAAGTCACTGCTTAACAAGCTGTGCAATGTGTGTTTTACGGGTCTCAAGCCCATGTAGCCATGGACAGCATGTTCCAGGAAAACATTACTTCCTCACCTCATTACATTCCAAGTGACGTTTCTGCATCCCTTCTTGATGAGTGTTGTCCAAAATTAGTTGTCCCTCTCGTTGATCCAGCTCTGACCACAGAGATCAGTTTTGCGTACTTGGGTATTTCCCCTTGGTGATTCAAGAGAAGGCATTTGCTTAAGTAGCCTTGGAAACCTTGAGACAGCTGCTGCATCCTTTCCCTTTCAGGGCTCAAACTTCCTGGATGGTTTGCCACCAGGCTTAGGTTCAAATCCCAAATCAAAATCTTAACATGGCCATCCAGGCCATGTGGCCCCAATAATACCCAGTTTTCAAGCTTCGTCTCAAGCTTCTCTTCCCTTTACTTTGTTCTCCATGCCTGCTTCTGGCTCTTCTGCTTCACCCAGCCCTTCCCCGTCCCTCATGTCACACAGATTGGCTTCCGTGACGAAGTAGGGTCCTGCCTCCTTTCATGAAGCTAACTCCCACAAACTGTCTAGAGATCATCTCAATTGTCACTTGTGTGGGAATAACTACCCTGGTGACACCCTCCTCCAGATTTGGTTGGCTTCTCCCATTCCAGCCTAGTTTAGATGGACTCATATTAAGTTGCTGGTATTAATTCATTTTGACCTACAAAACCATCAATAGCGTATGGTTCTCGCAACCCCCTTGTATATTACCGACCTCGTCAAATTTGTTATGAAGAAATTGATTTGAATATTGATTAGTATCTGACCCCATGATGGATTATAAACTTCGTGGAAGTAGACAACATGTCTATCTTGTCTACTGCTATTTAGCACATACCAAATACCACCCAGTAAATATTTGTTGAATGGTACTTATTTAACTGCAGAGATGTATTTTGTACATTTAAGATGCACACCGAATATGTGATGTTGTAGAGAAAAGGGCTATTTGCCAAATCATTTTTTTGTTACTTTATTTTTTTAAGGCTTTGGGCATAAAATGCCATTATGGAGTTCCTATTTTATTATAATAGTATCTGTAGTACTTTGGCCCTAATGTCCGTTTTTGGTTATGATGCTGCATTATGCCTATGAAATACATTCTGGCTGCCTCACGAGACTCCTGAGACAATCAGAGTCTTGTAATTTCCCTTTTCTCCTAAGATAAATCTCAAGCAGAGGTTCTCTGCTCAGGAAGAATAGAACTTTTCACAATCTCGAGCCAAGTAAACACTCTCAAATTACAAAGCAAAAGATTTTGCAAAATACTTGAAAAGATACAATTTATAAAGCAAAAGTTGTACAGATGCCATGGAAGAGCTGGTGAAAAATCAGAAAAGATCACATTACAGATTTAACTCCTTTCAAGACAGCAAAAGCACCTCATGTGTGACAGTCATGAGAACATTTGGAACCTGAAGCCCTGCTTTCCAGACAAAGAAGGAGCGACAGGTCTCTGATCACAGCAGAGGGGCCCTCATTAGACCAATTAAGGATTGCACGTGCCCTGTGCAAGGCCACACGCACAGGGGGTGTGCAATTAACTCTGCCCACGCTGCTGAAGTTTCAGTCCATTAGTCTAAGTGAATCTTGGTCATTTGTATTCCTCTCGATGCCTCAAAACATATGCCTCATAGTCTGCATCTTCAAACTTTTTCTATACTGTAAGATTGTCTTTGCAAAATCTCATTACAAGCTGAAAAATGATGCCTGGTGAAGAACAACTGAGATGACTATTCACCTATATAACTAGCCTTTCAGGACCTCACTTTCTACATCTGGCAAATGGGAAGAACAATAGAAGCCTCACCTACCTCACTATATTGCTGTGGGCATCTGTTGAAGTAGTAGCTATTCAAGTGCATTGAAATGCATCAGTCAATACACAAATACAAGGGCTTCTGATAACTCATCCCTGAAGAGTTTTTGTCAACCCTGAAGGGATTTGCTTATTGGTATATGGGTACAAAAATACTGGTATAATTTCTCTCATAGAAGTACAGTGTCACTAGTTCCAGAGTCTTTTCATAGATGGATGGGTTGTATGACAAGTAACTCACCCTCGGTGTTAACTTGACTTTCCAACTAGCCAAATAGGCCTTCGTGGAACAAGGTTAGCAAATAGCATTTTGGCAAATGATCAAAAGGGTCTCCCTCTCCTCTCACTCTTTTTTGTCTCTCTTTGTACCTCTCTCTCACTTTCTCTCCCTCCTTTAAAAAGTTATTCTGTTTTTAAGCAGCAACTATTTTTACATTAACAACAACTAATGGGCCCTTGAGAATACTGTAGAATGCAAAGATATCCCCAAATTTAAAATAACCTATATCAGAAAACAGATAAATGATTGCCAATGGCTGAGGTTAGGGGAAGGGGTTATTTACAAGGTGAATGAAGAAATTAGGAGGGGTGGCAGAACTTTTCTATATTTTGACCTTGAAAGTTATGTAACTATATACTTGTGTTAATCTTGTAGAACTGAACACTAAAAGGGTGAATTTTTTTATAAACAATTGTTTTAAGAGTACAAAAAATATACCTATGATCCCACCAGCCTATAACGCACCATTCACACTTTGGCATACTTCTATGTGTGCATATAGATATCTACAGAGGATTAAATAGATGATAGATAATAGATAGATACATACATACATACATAGATAATCAAACTCAAAATAGTTAATTCATGCAGCTTGCACAAAAGGTACAAGAAATATACTATGAAAAGTCTTCCTCTCCCCTTTTTCCTTGGGCATCTAGTTAGTTTTCTTTTAGTTTTTACCTGTCTCTCCTAAGACAGTGTACGCATATATGAGATAAAATACACATATGCCTCTTTTCTGTTACTGAGACACCAAATTCATACTTCTGCATCCTGCTTTGTTTCTTTACTTAACAAAACATCTTGAAGATGGTTGCAAATAACACATATACAGATAACTTTTGTGACTGATTTTAATAGCTGCATAGTATTTATATATTTTAATGCACTATAATTTATGATATTGTATTGACAACCACCTGGTTGTTTTCAATATTTCATTATTACAAACAATAGTGCAATGAATGTCCTTGTACTTGTGAGATGTTTTTCCTATATGGGTGACTTATCTATAATAGAACCTCTCAGAATTGGAATTGTGAAGTCTAAGTCCACGTTTTAAGTTTTGATAGATAAAGCTACATTGCCCCCTTTAAAGTTGTGCCAAGTTTTACTCCAGCTACTGATTTATCAAAGTGCCTGTTTTTGTATCATTATCAGAGTTTTAATATTTCATTATCTGATGAGTGAAAATGACATCTGATAGTCTTATCAGTTAGTATTGCTTTTCACATGACTAATTTTCATCTTTTATTCGTATATTTAAGAGCCAAATATATTCTCTTTACTATTTTTTTTTTGAGACAGGGTCCCACTCTGTTGCCCAGATTGGAGTGTAGTGGCATGAAGGCCCACTGCTGCCTTGACCTTTGGTGTTCAAGCAGTCTGCTCACTTCAGCTTCCAGAATAGCTGGGACTCTAGTCCCAGCTGTTGGCCAGGCTGGTCTTGAACTCCTGAGCTCAGGCAGTCTGCCTGCCTTAGCTTCCTAAAGTGCTAGAATTACAGGCAAGAACCAACATGTTCAGCCCTGTATTTCCTTTACTTTGAACTGACTTTGCATATGCTTGGTTCATGTTCTATTTGATAGCCATTTCTTCTTAACTAGAGGGATATTTTTTTGTTTGGAAAACTAGCCCTTTTGGCTATGATAAGTGGTTTGTCTTTCCTTTTGTGTGCCATTTGTCTTTTGTCTTTATTTGACTTTTTTTGGACTTGCATTATTTAAGATTTACATAGTTGGATTGTTTCTTCTTTCACATATGGCCTTTCCCACTCCAATATTATGTACAAAAAAATCCTCTGGAATAATGAATTCCTGTATTATTATGAGTTCTTTTTTTATTTTGATATTTGACCCATCTGGAATTTATTTTGGAATAAGAATGAGGTAGATTTTCAACAATTTATTACACTAAATCATAAATTAGTATAGCTTTTTTCCATATATGGCTAAATAGTAAATATTTTAGACTTCATGGATGATACAGTCTTGTGGCAGCTACTCAGCTCTGCCCTTGTAGTGAAAAAACAGCCACAGACAGCACAGAAACCAGTGTGCATGACTGTGATCCAGTAAAGTTCGTGTAGACATACAGGCAGTGGCAGGATTTGGCCCTTAGGCTGTATTTTGTTCACCCTTGGTGCAGAAGATTACTTAATTATTCTAACAAACTTTATTGAGTAAATAATTTTCTCCATTGATATGTCATGGTTTCTTTATCATATACAACATTACTTTATATAGGTAGGTCTTGCACAAAACTCTCCATTTGATTTCATTGTTCTTTCTATTCATAGTCTAGGCACTGCACTAATTTAGTTACTATACCTTTATGTATATTTTTAACATTTGATGAGTCCATTTGTTCTTTAAAACTCTTATTTTTCACAATTTTGTGCAGGGATACCTGATTATTTCTAATTAGATTAGAATGTCAGAATACATTTATGGACATATGAGTTCAGGGTTTAAAAAAATTTTTTAGTATATCCATCACCTTGAACATTTATCATTTCTTTGTGTTGGGAAGAATTCAAATCTCTCCTAGATATTTTGAAATATACAATATATTTTTGTTAACTGTAGTCACCCTACTTTGCTATCGAATACTAGAACTTGTTCTTTCTGTCTAACTGTATGATTATACTCATTAACCAACTTCTCTTAATCTGCCCCCAACTTCCACCCATCTCAGCCTCTAGTAACTACCATTTTACTCTCTACCTCCATAAGATTAACTTTTTTTTTTTTTTTGAGACAGAGTCTTTTTCTGTAGCCCGGGCTGGAGTGCAGTGGCGTGATCTTGGCTCACTGCAACCTCCACCTCCCGGGTCCCAGTTCAAGCAATTCTCCTGCCTAAGCCTCCCGAGTAGCTGGGATTACAGGCACGTGCCACCATGCCCAGCTAATTTTTGTATTTTTAGTAGAGATGGGATTTCACCATGTTGGCCAGGCTGGTCTTGAACTCCTGACCTCATGATCTGCCCACCTCAGCCTCCCAAAGTGTTGGGATTACAGGCATAAGCCACCATACCCGGCCTGAGATTAACTTTTTTAGCTCCCATATATGAGTGAGAACATGCGCTATTTTGTCTTTCTGTGCCTGGGTTATTTCACTTGATGTAATGACCTCCAGTTCTATTCATGTTGATGCAAATAATAGATTTCATTCTTTTTTATGGCTGAATAGTAATCCATTGTATGTTTATATTTTATGTATGTATATATAATGTGTATATATGATGTGTGTGTATATATATACATATATGTAATATTTATAGCGTGTATATATCTCTCTCATATTTTCTTTTCTTTTTCTTTTTTTTGAGACAGAATCTCACTGTGTTGCCCAGGCTGGAGTGTAGTAGTGCAATCTCAGCTCACTGCAACCTCCACCTCCTGGGTTTGAGGGATCTCATGCTTCAGCCACCCATGTAGTAGGGATTACAGGCATGCACCACCACCATACCCAGCTAGTTTTGTATTTTTTAGTGGAGACAGGGTTTCGCCATGTTGATAAAGATGGTCTTGAACTCCTGACCTCAGGTGATCTGCCTACTTTGGCCTTCCAAAGGGCTGGGATTATAGGTGTGAGCCACTGCATCCGGCCTCGCATTTTCTTCATCCATTCATCCGTTGATGAACATTTAGGTTGCTTCCATGTCTTGCCTGTTGTGAATAGTGCTGTAGTAAACAGGGGAGTGCAGGTATCCCTTTGATATATTGATTTCTTTTCCTTTGGATAAATATCTCATAGTGGGATTGCTAGATGGTATGATAGTTCTACTTTTAGTTTTTTGAGAAAACTTCAAACTGTTTTCCATAGTGGTTGTACTAATTTACTTACCACCAGCAATGTATTAAGAGTTCCCTTTTCCACATCCTCACTGCCATTTATTATTTTCTGTCTTTTTGATAATAACCATCCTAACTGAGGGAAAGATTGCTTCTCATTGTGGTTTTGATTTGCATTTCCCTGATGATTCATGATGTTAAACTTGTTTTTTTCATATACCTGCTGGCCATTTGTATGTCTTCTTTTGAGAAATATTTATTCCTTTGCTCTCTTTTTAGTACTATTGCATATTTTGTTTTTGTTTGGTTTTGTTTTCATTTTGCTGTTACGTTGTTCCTGGATATACAAGGAACTCAAACTGCAGTTCTTTGTCATATGAATAGTTTGTAAATATTTTCTCCCATTCCACAGATTGTCTCTTCATTATGTTGATTGTTTCTTTTGTTGTGCTGTTCCTTTGTAGTTTACTATAGTCCCATTTGTCTACATTTGTTTTTTGTTGCTTGTGCTTTTGAAGACTTAGCCATGAGATCTTTTCCCAGACCAACATCCTAAAGTGTTTCCTGTATGTTTTCTTCTGTAGTTTCATAGTTTCACGTCCTAGATTTAAGTCTTTAATCCATTTTGATTTAATTTTTGTATGTGGTGAGAAATTGGGGTCTAGCTTTATTCTTCTGCATATGAATGTCTGGTTTTCTCAACACCATTTATTGAAGAGACTGTCCTTTCCTCAATGTATGTTTTCAATGCCTTTGTCAAAGATCAATCAGGTGTAAATACACAGATTTATTTCTCGGTTCTCTATTCTGTTCCATTGGTCCATGTATCTGGTTAAGCACCAATACCATGCTGTTTTAGTTACTGTAGTTTTGTAGTAGATTTTGAAGACAGGTACTGTGATGCCTCTGGTTTTTTTTCTTTTTGCCTAGGGTTACTATGAGCTATTTAAAAAAAAAATACTTCCAGGGAAAAAAATGCAAACGTTTATATTAGCTTACCATAATTTTAATAGGTTAAAATTAGTAACTTCTGAGTAGTAAAAAGAGAGTGAACTTAATTTATCCTGCTTTTAAAGTACTTCTACAGTCTGGATGTGATCCATTCCCATAATCCCAGCATTTTGAAAGGTCAAGACAGGAAGATTTTTTGAGCCCCAGATTTCAAAACCAGCCTGGGCAAGAGAGCAAGACCCTGTTTCTACTTTTTTTAATATATATTAGCCAGGCATAGTGGTGTGTGCCTGTAGTCCTAGCTACTTGGGAAGCTTAAGCCCAGGAGTTTGAGGTAGCAGCAACCTATGATCACTGCACTCTATCATAAGCAACAGAGTAAGTCCCCATCTTTAAAAACAAACAAACAAACAAACAAACAAAGCAAAACGATAAAAGAAGAAGAAAAAAGAAAGTACTTATATTCATTTCTTCACCCACTAATTTAGTGGGTTTAAGTGTATAAGCTGGAAGATATTTCCCGGCAATGACAGAGTTGCCAATTTTGTATCTCCTGATTTTTTTCCTTCTCTCATTCTTCTTTGCTCAACAGACACTAAATTGAGGTTTGTGTCCTTGTAAATAGTAGGTTTAATTCACCCTTTCCCACCTTTGTCAAAAAATAATCTTAATTTTAAAAATGACATAAACTTGGTCAGGCGCGGTGGCTCACATCTGTAATCCCAGCATTTTGGGAGTCCGAGTCAGGCAGATCACAAGGTCAGGAGATCAAGACCATCCTGGCTAACATGGTGAAACCTGTCTCTACTAAAAATACAAAAAAATTAGCTGGGAATGTTGGCATGCACCTGTAGTCCCAGCTACTCAGGAGGCTGAGGCAGGAGAATTGTTTGGACCTGGAAGGTGGAGGTTGCAGTGAGCTGAGATTATGCCACTCCAGCCTAGGTGACAGAGTGAGATTCTGTCTCAGAAAGAAAAAAAAAAAAGACATAAACTTACTTCAGCCAATTTGAAGACTATAGAAAGTTATGAAAGTGAAAATTTAAATCACCATAACACCGCACTTAGAAATAACCACTGTTAAGACTTTTATGTATTTCTCTCTCTTCTCTATACACCTGTAACATGTGTGTACACCTACTGCATGTGTGTGTATGATTCATATGCAAACAATGCATACTAACGTTTTCTACCCTGCTTTTCCATGTGTTATTTTTATCCTGTTTTCTACTGTTCTGAAAACTCTCAGGGTTGACAGAGGGAAACTGATCAAGCCCTTTGTCTTGATTGTTGGTAAGAGTTTTAGTGGACTTGGAGGTCATGGCCTCCTCCTTACAGGCTTCTTCAGGCTTTGGTTTGAGTTTGAGTTTTTTGCTTTTTATTTTTGGAGGAGCCACATTCTCTCTCCTTTCCTCTTGTTGTAGGGTCACTTCCTCTCTTCACTCATTCATTCTGCAGTGTGGGGGAGGCAGCACCCGGATGGGAAAGAAAGCATCTTGCCAGCGCTCAAATCTCATCTTTTGTGCCATGTTTGCCCCACAGCATTTCTCTCAGCATCTTCTTGTGCTTTTGCCAAAATGTATAAAGAACAATTCTACTTTGGAAAGTCACTGGGATACTGTTCTCTGAGAACAGGTATTGAGAAGAAGATGGTTTCCTCTTGGAACCTGGCCACCTGGCTCACAGTCACCCTGGTGTAGACTCTTACCAGCTCTCTCTAGTATTCTAAGGGCCGCTAACCAGGGACCCCGAGGGCATCTTGAGAGAGTGGTGCCCAGGTCTGCCCTTGCAGAAAGGAGGATGATATGAGGAGATCACCTTTATTCAAGGCTCAGGTTGTCTGCCAGATTTTCGAATTTCAATGTAACTTACATTTAACCAATGCTGATTAATAGTGATGGCACTGATGAAATCCATTCCCCTTAATTTCATTTTCTAATGAAATTTCAGATTTCTACACAGACATGGTTTTCTGGCATTAAAAAGCTTGTGTTTGCAACTTGTCATATTGGGACTATGCAGAACTTTTCCATGTTTTAAAACTCAGGGGAAAGAAGTGAAGATGGTAAGGGTGCACTTGAGCAGAAACAAAGGGCTGTGACCCCAAAATGGGACAAATGAGCTGCAGAGGAGAGACATCAAGAGTGGAGAGCAAGAGGCAAAGTAATACGAAAGACTGAAAAGTGCTGGTTCAGAGAAAAGAAAAGAAAAGGGACATGGGTCAGGAAAGGGGAGAGGGGCTGACAAGAGTTGACTGGGATCTCAAAAGCCAGCTTTCTCTGGGGAGTGGAAATGTTTCTAAGCATTTTTGTTCATGTTAGCATGATTTATTTTTTCCTAAGTCATCTTGAAAAATCACAGAGTGAATAGAAGCAACCAGAGAGTAGGGAAAATATTTTTAGAACAAGCTCAGAGGAGTCATATAGGTTTAAAATATATAGTCTATGCAAATAATGGCACATATTTCAGAATGGAAAAAAAATAAGTGGCAGATAATATCCAAGTAATATTGGTAGCAAATGGACTGTTACAAGAGCAAGTGATATTCTGCAGAGCTGAGAGTGTGACTTGTCTTCAATTATTTGAATCTCTGTCCTACAAAAGGGTTGAAAAAGGAAGATCTGGAGCCAATGGCTGTGTATTACATATATGTTCATTCAGGAGAAGCAGACATTATCAGTATGCTATACACTACTCTCATTATTATTATCTTAAATAATTAAAACTGACAGTCCAGGCGCAATGGCTCATGCTTATAATCGCAGCACTTTGGGAAGCCTAGAGGGTGGATCACTTGAGATTCAGGAGTTCGAGACCAGCCTGGCCAACATGGTGAAACCCTGTCTCTACTAAAAATACAAAAATTAGCCAGGTGTGGCAGCCACCTGTAATCTCAGCTACTTGGGAGCTGAGGCAGGAGAATTGCTTGAGACCAGGAGGTGGAGGTTGTAGTGGGCCGAGATCACGCCACTGCACTCCAGCCGGGATGACAGAATGAGACTCTGTCTCAAACAAACAAACAAACAAACCAACAAAAACTGTCTAATGCTGAAATGAATGGGATGCTTTCACCAGATATTGTGGCTCATGCCTGTAATCCCAGCACTTTGGAAGGCTGAGGTGGGTAGATCACTTGAGGTTAGGAGTTCGAGACGAGCCTGGCCAACATGGTGAAATGCTGTCTCTACTGAAAATACAAAAATTAGCCAGGTGTGGTTGTACATGCCTGTAATCCCAGCTACTCAGGAGGCTGAGGCAGGATAATTGCTTGAACCTAGGAGATGGAAGTTGCAGTGAGCCCAGATAGCACCACTGTACTCCAGCCTAGATGACAGAACAAGACATTGTCTTAAAACAAAACAGAACAAAAAAAGAAATGGGATGCTTTGTGGAACAGGGAGATTCCTTGCACTGGAATTATTTAAGCAAAAGTTCAATGAACATCTGACACAAAAATACATGATCATCCTAAGGTCTTTCTCAGCTCAGCATTCTGTGACTGCATGGTCTTTGTACTGAGTTTTACATGATGTGAATTTCTTACCCTGGAAGGATCATTTTTTAAAAGATGAGCTGAACAGATCAAATCAAAGAGAACACGTTTTGCCTACCCAATGTCTATTCTCCACAGCTAGTTGGGGCAACTTTGTAGCCAGGTTAAAAAACAACAGTAAAACCCACTGCTTTTCTCAACTTCTGCAGCAGATGGGGGTGATCAAGTGACTAAGTTTTAGCCAAAAAGATAAAAGTTGGAATTGGGAGAAACTTTGGGATTCTTAAGAAGGGAGACTGAGGATGCTGACATGGAAGCTGTCCTTTGCCTTCCCATTCTCCTTTCTGCCATCTGGATGAGGATCTTTGGCCATGCTGAGACCCTCAGACAACATGAAGGATAAAATCCTCAAACTGAGAATAGAAATCCGAACATCAGGACCTGGGCTGAGTTCATCATGGAGCTTCCCCGGCCCCCTCAGGCTACCCCCAGACTTCCCATTCTGTTATAAAAATTAAAACTATGGTTTGTTAAAGCTTCTGTTCTGAGGGTCTCTGTTACTTGTAGCTGAATGTAATGAATTGGTAAATGTGAGATACCATTTACTACAATTTTTTTTTTCTTTTTTTTGAGACAGTGTTGTGCTCTGTCACCCAGGCTGGAGTGCAGTGGTGCGATCATGGCTTACTGCAGTGTCAACGTCCCAGGCTCAAGTGATCCTCCCATCTCAGTCTCCTGAGTAGCTGTGACTATGCCTAGTTAATTTTTGTATTTTTTGTAGAGATGGGGTCTTGCTGTGTTGCCTAGGCTGGTCTCGAACGTGCCACCATGCCAAGTTAATTTTTGTATTTTTTGTAGAGATGGGGTCTTGCTGTGTTGCCTAGGCTGGTCTCGAACTCCTAGCCTCAAACGATCCTCTCTCCTCAGTCTCCCAAAGTGCTGGGATTACAGGTGTGACCCACTGTGCCCAGCCCTGTTTACCAGAGTTTTTTAATGATTCTGCCTATAACTCTGAACCCAGGCTCTGCCAGCTCTATGCTGTTTAAGAAGTCATCTGCCTCACCAGATTATTAAATAAAAAAACAGTCACAACCTAGCTTGCAGAATTTCATGTAAATCACTTGCAAAACAAAACAGATGGGAGGCAGCAATTGGTGAGTTCAATCTTTGGTGCCCAAATACAGCTCTGTTATTTGGTGTGTACAAATGTCACCAAATTCTTGTACAAATTTGCAGGAGGTATAAGGGAAGAAGGAAGGGATGGTGAAGGCAATGGACACAACAGTCTAAAAAGTTTTCACAAATTGAACATAGGTCAGATAAAACTCACCATTCCCCCACCATCATCTGCATTTGAATCTGGGGAGAAGTCTGTTCTCCCAACTTTCACTTCCTACTAGAATAGCGGGACACACTCTGCCTCCAGGCAGTGTGGATTATCTGCCACCAGAACTGAAGTTTCAGTCACTCAAATCCCGGTGTCATTTACATTGTTTCTACTGGGAAAGGTCAGGTGTCTGCAGGGGCTATAAGCAAAGAAAACCTCGTCCCCTGGAACCACCAGTGTAAAGGAGAGGAAGGCAAGTGACAGCATGTGTGGATGCGGGATCATTTTCAGGGGTAGCAGACCACTACATCCTGAGGCCTTTTAGCAAATAGGAAGCTGAAGGACAAACATCTGAAGGAGAAATTAATCTCCGTGAGTAGGTGACAAGCTGTGATAAGCCCTCAGGGTGTGTGTCAGGGTAGCACAGATGTTAGTGTGAGAACTATTACTTGATTCAAGGGAAGGGGGAGAAAGGCAGGGAGGGGGAAAATGACAGTGAAAAATAAAACAACAGAAACCACAGTCATCTTCGCCAGGCAGCTGATTTTTTAAAAAGGCCATATATCCATCAAAGGAACAAAACATTAAAATACACCCATATGGCAAAGACCTGGTGTAACTGGAATTTTCACCTCTTGATTTTGACAGTGTAAATTTGTTCAGTGCTTTTGAGGAGTAATTTGGCGATGTGATTCCAGAGTCATAAAAATATACACATCCATCTTTCAAGTGACCCACCGCTTATAAATGTATCTTTAAAAATATTCAAAAATAACTTTTTTAAATTTATATGCCTGAGGTGCTTATTTCAGCATCTCTACAACAGAGAAAAATCAAAACCAAAGGTTTGACATTTGAGACAATATTAAGTAAATCAATACATGCTAATGTAATGGGATGATATTAAGTAAATCCAAGACCAGCCTGGCCAACATGGTGAAACCCCATCTCTACTAAAAATACAAAAAAATTAGCCAGGAGTGGTGGCAGGTGCCTATAATCCCAGCTACTAGGGAGGCTGAGGCAGGAGAATTGCTTGTTCCCAGGAGGCAGAGATTGTAGTGAGCCAAGATTGTGCTACTGCACTCCAGCCTGAGCGACAGAGTGAGATTCTGTCTCAAAAAAAAAAAAAAATAAGTAAATCAATACACGCTAATCTAATGGGTTGCTATGCAATATTTTTAAAAAAGTATACTAAAAAAAACTTGGGAAGTGCTTCTAAGATGAATAATACATAATTAAGTCAATTATATGACTTGAAATATGTTATTATTATAACTGCATGTGGACAAGAATACAAAACCTTCAAGGAAAAAATGTTTTGATATTATGAGATTGTGGATAACATTGTACTTCTGTTAAAAATTACAGAACATTAAAATTCTGTTATTGTTGCTATAATATGTGTACAATTTGTTTAAGTGAAGTAAAACAAAGGATTAAAAGAAAGGTCAAAACTTCACAATGTAGAGATCAACCAGTCTGAACCTCTCATTTTATGGGTGACAAGTCGAATGCAAAACTTTGGTGGAATTAAACATGCTCTTTTCAGTGGAAACAGTGAGAAATACTCATTTTCCCAAGTGCCTATTAGAAGTGCTGTCACTTTCCAGGGGCCAATAGAAAACCATATAAAAGCAGCGTGTTGGTGTGATCTGGGCTGTTTCTCTTAAATCACCCAGCTTGCTTTCAACTGCTGTGTTTCACAACACAATGTGGTTCTACATTAACCACGTCACATCACGAAGAGAACATCAAATGACTCCTTACGGAAAGGGAGGGAAGAAATGATGTTTAGAGAACCCTGTACTGTCAGAAGCATCAACCTCTCTATTGTCTATCTGTGTCGCCCTCACTATTGAGGTTATCAAAGAACATGTTGACAATTTAGGTGCCAGCTGTTGTTTGAGGAATAGCAAATAAATGACTGGAAAACAGAGCAAAACGAAATTGGTGACTCCCATCTTCTGCCTCCCAACATCTTCACCTCCAGGGCCTTCTTTACATTGACTGTGTTTCTTCTGATTTCATCATCCCAATGAGACAATAATCCTACTGAGAGAACAGATAGAGTTCTTGGGGGAATAGAAATTATGTTTATTAAATGGTTATGGCATTGTTTTATCATAAGCTATAATGCAAAGCTACTAAGAAACCAGGCCAGGTCTCTGTAATGTAGGGAAGTAGAGATTGGATTATCTTTTGGGGGGGAGGGTTGAGGAGGGTGGTAAGCACCCCAAGTCCTTCAGTGAGGACGGAACCTAAAGCTCAACAGCAGAACCCAAAGAATAGATGTTTTTTGCCTAGGCCTAAGAATGCCATCAGCATTTTATTTATGTATTTATTGTTTGTTTGTTTGTTTATTGAGATGGGGTCTGCCTCTGTCACCCAGGCTGGAGTGCAGTGGCACAGTCTTGGATCACTGCAACCTCTACCTCCCTGACTCAAGCAATCCTCCCCCCTCAGCCTCCTGAGTATCTGGGACTACAGGCACACACCACCACACCTGGATTTTTTTTTTTTTTTCTAGAGATGGGGTCTTGCCACATTGCCCAGTTTGATCTCAAATTCTTGAGATCAAGTGAATCCCTCACCCTGAATCCTCAAAGTGCTGGATTATGGGTGTGAGCCACCACATCCAGCCCCATCAGCATTTTTAGACAGCTACCCCAACTGTGATAGTCTGTGGTGAGAAGTTAGTTCAAGAGATAAGTATGCAGTTATGAGGAAAGGTGATAGACCCAAATCATTTTTTTAAATGGAAATATACTAAAATCTATTCTTGAAAAACTTGTATATTTGATAATAATTTTTTTTTTACTTAGTCCTTTTTAAAGACCTCTGGAAATTGGAATCTGTTTCATCTTTGATCAAGAGAGAAGATGTTGCTCATCCTTAGCCCATAGTTAAAAAGAAGAAATAATGGGATTGGCCAAGGTGGTAATGAGAGTCTCCTGAGAGGGGAAGACTTCCAGTTGCAAAGTTAGGTGACCCAATCAATTGCCTTTGAACATCTGGAAAATTCATCTAAAACTCTGCTCTCTTAAGAAGTCCTGCAACTGGAGCTACTAAAGAAAGCTCTTCCCAGTAACCCTTACAGCTTATTTTCTCTTCACATTTTTGTCTTCTGTTGTAAAGAGCTGTGCCTCATAGTGTATTAAGGGATGGCTTCTCTTTTCATTGTAAGGGAATTTCCACCATATACACAAGGCCATCATGGCCAGCAATGCACAAAACATCAGTATGGTTGGTCCTTAAAGACAAGGCTTGATTTACTCCTCTCTTCTCTTTTCTACAGACGTGTTTCTCTACTATGAACTTCACTCTTAGCTTTATTTTGAAGAATAAGATATTTCTGCTTTCAAGTTGAAATCTTAAAAGTCAGCAAACTAACCCAAAAAATAATTTTATGAAATAATCACTATCATTTGTTGAAATTATTTAAATCTCTTTTTTTTCAAAGGCACATTTAAAAGCTTATAAAACTAGATATAATAATAAAGCTATAAAAGAAAGTAAGAAAGCAAAATCAAAGTTAAAATGAATCAAGCTAAAAGGTAAATATAATTGTTGGTGTTGGGCTCCATATTTGCCTACAGGCAAAGCACTATTCAAAGCAACATGGAAAACAAACTGTTATCCTAGCTCATGTCACAGATGGCTCTGGCCATTGCCTTTTGTCTGCCCTGCATGTTTTCTTGAGCTCTTCTTTTGTTAACAGGACTCTTTTTTTCTTTGGGGAGGTTCTTCTTCACCCTCTGCCTGGGGCTGTCAATCAGCATGCCCCATCATCTACTCTTCTGCATAGAACCCCCATTCCCTTGACATAGTGATTTTCCAGAGGATGGGTACATAGGAACCTGGCCAATAAGAATCAGGACCAATGAGAATCTTCCCAGAGGTTAATACATAGGCTTTGGAATAGAGTTTATTGCTCACTGAAGATGCTAAGCTGGAAAAATGTGAATCAGGACTATCCATTGGCTAACTTCCGTGCCCCGAGGAGCAGGAAGAAAACTGAACAGAGGAGAAATGTAAATGGAGAGAGAGCAAACCCTGTGTACTGAGTTCTGGCTTCTGTCCCTGAAGCCCTGAAGCCTGGCTGCTGCAGCTCTTAGATTCTGACCATAATCCAAGAGTCCTTCCCAGCAATGAGAGCAAGTAAATTCCCTTCTTTGATTAGCGAGTCTGAGTAGAAATCTACCACTTAAAACAAAAAAAGTCAGAATTAATACATCTTTCATTATTGGAAAGGAATCAGAATATCAATTTAACAAGGAGCCCATTTTACTTGCTAAAATTAATTTTGAAAGAATTTTCTCACATGGGACTTAATAGTGCATATTGACTGATGTAATGGACAATGCCCTCAACCACACTTTTACAGTAAATGCAGAAGTGAATTTCATCTGATGGTTTCTAGTATAAACCTTGAATAAAAGCCAACGGCATAACATTAAAGCAAAATTGAGTTAAAGCCATTTTGCAAGAATTAGCCCAATGTACAGAGTGTTCAACATTTTAGTGATTCAATTCACCCAAGAAAGCTTCAAGAATGCAAAGGAAACTTTATAACTTTGACAGCCTTCTTCATGTATTACTTTCTTTCCCCATTTACCCAAACTTCGAATAAAGGTTGGATAACAACCATTCTGAGATTCTAATTTCCAACCAGAGCTAACATTATCTGTTACTAAGTGAGAAAGGCATGTAAATGCTTCAGAGACTGGGGAAAATTAGAGGAAAGTAAAGTTATGCTACCTGTATCTGAATATAAGACCACTTGCCTCTGCACAAAATTGACCCATGTGGGACTCTTGGGGATGCCTATAAGATATGCAAACTTTTTTTTCTAGCAATAAGCATTGGATTTTCAACAACACAAAAACACATCATCAATTAGATCCCCAGAGTCATGGAGCAAAACAGTTTTAACCTGAAAATTTTTCAAAGTAAGGATTTGTGGTTACCTGCTATGATATGGGAAAACCCCAGAGGAACTTGGCTTCTAGTATGCTCTCCACAGTGTATTAGTTTTAAAATGTTTATTTTCTTTATTCCCTCCTCCCCAATTCCACCCAGTATCTGAGCCAATTTATCTATCAAAATAGTGTAATCAGAGAGTCTGCCTAAGAAATGCATTGTAGTTAATCATGGCTAATACCAAGCCCTTCTTTCTCCCAGAAATCAGGACGATGTCCCTCTTGGAATTACCCTTGATTTGTGTCTGATTTTGATCACGATTACACTTTCAGTATCTGGCATAATATTTAGAACAAACTTTCAGTAAGTATTTGCCAAACTAATGAGTGAATTAATTATTGATGTGATAGAATCAGATTTATATTTTGAAATGAGCACTATGAATATATTCTATAAGTTGTATTGGGTGCACATAAAAGTAGAGTAGGAATGCAGATGAAAGGCTCTGTGCCCACCCAGATGAGGGTCCCATGTGGCTTCAATTCAGGCAGCAAAAATGGGAACTGAGCTGATTTGAGAGATATTTAGGAGGTTGAGTGGCAATATGAAGAGATAAGGGAGAAAGAAGGAACAAGACTAGCTAGATCTGTTGTGGGGCCCAGAGGAAAATGAAAATGCAGAGTCTCTCATTAAAAAATCATTAGAAATTTCAAGAGGGTAATAGTAGAGCATCAAACTGTGCAGTTGTACAGGACTTTTGCTCATAAAGCCAGCTCTAAGAATCAAACATCCTATATTCACTATGCCTAGGGCACTTTTGTTTATTCATTGAGTGACTACCATGACAGGTACTGTGGTAGGCACTTAATTCTACCTAAAATCAATAATACAGGATTAGGATAAAAGCTCAAATGAAGAGGAAACCAAACATATCTCCAATGTATACTACCTTAGACCGTTTTCACATGTAGAAAATTTTTCCTGTTTTTACAGGAAAAATCATGGGATTTGCTCTGATTCTTGGAGTACTTAAATGCAAATTTTGAGGCATTTCAATAGTTGAAAACATATCATTTTTTAAAAACTTAGCATATATCTATTTGCCATCTACTGGGTCAAAAGGCAATGGAAAGCTCAATGAAATCTCCCAATATCCTTAGGTTCATCTTGACAGATTTTTTTTCTGAAAAGCAAAAGAGACTATTAAAAAAAACACTGATCGATATGAGTGATTATGCCTTTAAACCACTTGACCCTTATTTAAGATACTACTCTGAAATACGAAGACCTGAAAACAGGGAAGATTACAACTCATGTTGCTAATGAGGGCTTAGCCCTTGATGGCTCCCTGGGTAAAACTGTATTATTGGCATTATCTGAGTCCACGCTCTGCCCTCAATAACAATAGAATAAAACTCTCCTCTGGTCATAGGTGGTGAACTAGTGGCACCCTGACATTTTGAAAGAACTAGTCTATCAAAATAAATAACAAGGCTGTGCCAAAAGAACAAATGGAAAAATCCCCTGGTAGGGGTAATTGTATATGATCGATTTAACAAATTATGATTCAGCATTTACTGAGCTCCTAAAGGATGTCATCTATTATGTCAGATCCTTCCACATATGTACTGAGTTAAATTCTCACTGCAAGATTGGCATAGACCTTATCACTGAAGATATCAATAAATCCTATCAGTTGATGGAAATTTAGGTTATGAGAGGTAAAGTGATTTACCCAGGGTTGTGTAGCTGGTTATTGGCAGAGCCAGAACTTGAAGCTAGATCAACGGCACCTCTGAGTCAATACTGTTCTAAGATTTCCGGATACAAGTTTCTGTATTTTCAAGGACTTCATTCATGGGATTTCCCCTGATTTTCCTGTATCATCAATACCCCTTTCTTCTGAATCATCCGTAATGCCTGTAGATGTGTTCCAATATCCCTAACCTTCAAAAACAAAAAGAAGATGAAACAAAACCCTCTTCCTTAATGCACTGCTGTACTCATTTGCTCTGCTCCTTTTCACAGACCTACTTCTTGAAAAAGGCATTTGTCATCGCCGTCTCCACTTTCTCACCCCAATTTATTTACTACCTTTTTGCTTCTGTCTCCACATTGCCAAATTCAGTAACTTTTCTGTTCTTACTTTATTATGTCTCTGGCAGTATCCAACAAACTTGGCCATTCTCTCCAGCCTGAAATACTTTTTTTAAAAATAGTATATTTTGTCATCTGTAACACTGTAGACATTTGGTCTTCCTCTTAACAATCCTTTTCGGTTTTCCTCTTACCATCTCATATTAGATTCTCCTTCTGGAACACTTTTACTAGTTCTTCTATCTTTGCTTAATGAATAAATGTAGAGTGTTTCTGGAAATCTTTTTCTATAGCTCTCTTTAGGTGACCCCTCCAGTTGCTTGGCTGTGTGAGCCATGTATCTCTGACTCTCAAGTATAATCTCTCCCCTGGACTTCAAACTTGGCCACCCAACACCCAACCACCATCTTGAAATCCCCACTTGGATGCCCAACAGATTTCTCAAACTTCACACTAACAAAATAGAAACCTAGATTTCTCTCCTCCAGTCCCCCTATCCTTCTATATCTTGGTAAATATCACCTCTCTCCTCTTCAGAACCTCAAGACAGAAATCTGAATTATTCCTTTTTACTTCCTCATTACCATACTAACTCAATCAGTATGCCCTGTTGCCTCTATCTGTGAAATATCAAAGTCTGTTCACATTTTAAAACATTTTTAAAAATTTTTAATTAATGCATAGTAAATGTACATAGTTTTTGGGCATATGTGATAATTTAAGACATTCATCTAATTTGTAAAGACTAAGTCAGTGTACTTGGGATATCCATCACCTTAAAAGATCTGTCTTTTCATAAGCTAGAAACATTCAAATTATTCTCTTCCAGCTATGTTGAAATGTACAACAGATTATTATAAACTCTAGTCACCCTACTGATCTATCTAACACTAGATCTTATTTCTTCTATTAAACTGTATATTTGTAACCATTAGTCAACTTCTCTTCATGGTCACTTTTATCCATATCCATTTCTACCACCCAAGTTAAAGTTACTATCCTATCCTGCCTGGGCTACACATGGTCTCCTAACTTCAACCTCATTGGTCTCTTTTGATTTCTTGAATATACCAAGCAGAATCTTTCCAGCTTCATGCCTGGAAGGTTAACTGTTTCCCCTACCTGGAACACTCTTCCCTTGATCCTGGCATGATTTGCTTTTTCTTGTCATTACATGAAAATAACTTTTACTCCGAAAAGCCTTAGCCAAGCCCCTAAAGTAGCCCTACAGTCACTTCCACTCTCCTGAGCACTTGTCACCATCTGATCATGTTTGTTGGTTTGTGTGTTTGTTGACTGTCTGGAATGTAAGCTTCACAAGGGCAGCTATATATCCTATTCCCATGGGACACCCTCAACACAGAGGCAGGGACTGTTACAGCACTGTCTTCAATAAATACTTGATAACAAAATAAATAATTTATGTTACATTTTGAAATAATTCTTATGTTCTTAGTTACATCTTAGTTGTATCTAGGAGATTGATAATAAATAATGAGGGACCAAATTACCTTTTAAAATTATATTTAAGCCTTCTAAATAATAATTTCTGAGTTAATAAGACAAATGAAGATTGACATGGCTCACAATTATTAATCAGCTACCATAAATAGTAAAAAATAATCAAGAAAATGTTATGGTTTTGGCCTTATAAATTATGACCCTGTTGAATTATACAAAATATGAACAAAGAATAATTTCTGAGACATTATTGAAATGTACTTTATAATTAAAAATTAGTTCAATCATTTAAAACTAAAAGTAAATATATGAAAAATAATTGAAAGTATTTGACAAAATATCAGCATCTAAAAGTGAAATATATTTTAAAAGTGAGAAAACTCCTAGAGGGTTTCAACTAATATATGGTATTTTCATCTTTAGATTATGAATAGCATGAATGAGATGATAACAATAGTAATAACAATAAATTCACTGTAAGTTCTTATAATTTAGAAGATACCATTCTAGAAGCTTTCAAGAATTATCTCATTAATTGTTACTGCAGTCTTATGAAGTGAATATTATTATCATTTCTAATTTTATGCATGAAAAATTTATATTTAAAGAATATAACTTTCCAGCTGGGGGTGGTGGCTTATGCCTGTAATCCCAGCACTTTGGGAAGCCCAGGCAGGTGGATCATGAGGTAAAGAGATGGAGATCATCTTGGCTAACATGGTAAAACCCCATCTCTACTAAAAATACAAAAAAATAGCAGGACGTGGTGGCACACGCCTGTAGTCCAAGCTACTCAGGAGGCTAAGGCAGGAGAATCACTTGAACCTGGGAGGTAGAGGTTGCAGTGGGCTGAGATTGCACCACTGCACTCCAGCCTGGGTGACAGAGCAAGACTCCATCTCAAAAGAAAAAACACACACACACACACACACACAAAGAGTATAACTTTCCAAGGTGACGATAAACATTGATATAATAGTTTATAATTTTTCCTAACTGTATAAATTGTACAACCTGTGGAAAGGCAAAATACTTTGATGATTTCTGGGTTCAGAAGATAGTGCCTTTTATAGCCATGGAGCTTAGATCTTGTAGATATACGTGTTTGACTGAGGGAAGTGGAAGTTCTCTAACTGGGATATCATACCAGAATGATTGATTACCTGTGCAAACTCTCACCATTGGAAGATCCTATCTACCTGGAAATATAAGATTAAGGTTTTCAAATCCACTTGGGTAAATGTGTCTCAAGATTTTAACCTATTTACTCATAGTAATATTCACATTGGCCGCCTAAGTTTTACACACAAGACTACCAAGGAATAGACATAAGTTGCAAGTGGTCACAGGCTGACCTGAAAACCTAGATCAGTAAACTAGTGGAGCTCTCCTTAGAATAGTGAGGAAAAGAAGTGTAAAATAAGACTTCAGCTGATATAGTCAGTGAATACTTCTTGAATGTGTCCCATACACTGGTCCAGGCAGTAGAAATTGAGCAGTATAGTAGCAGAGATCCAATAACCCACTGCCATCATGAAGTTTACATTGATGGAATTAAAGACTTTATATTTAAAATAAAAAATAGTATGAAAACTTGAGGTAATGAATGTCAGGCACAGTGGTTCACACCTGTAATCTCAGCACTTCGGAAAGCTGAGGTGGGAGGATCATTTGAGGCTGGGAGTTTGAGATCAGCCTGGGTAATGTAGCAAGCCTTCGTCCCTACTAAAAAATAAAATAAAATAAAAAATTACATAGCCCTAATGGCATATGCCTGTAGTCCCAGCTACTTAGGAGGCTGAGGTGGGAGGATTCCTCGAGCCCAGGATTGGAGGCTGCTGTGAGCTATGATGGCACTACAGCATTCCAGCCTTGGTGACAGAGCAAGACCCTGTCTCTAAAAGACAACAACAAAAACTTCAGGTAAAAGTAAACATTTCCTTTCATGTCAAAAGACCACATATTGCAATGGGACTAAAATCACATGAAACTTATAAATAAAATTGCACTTCTATCAGAATGAAAGAGAGGACAGGAGCAGGTAAACATGGTTATTTTCTCTCTAGACCCATCATAGAGGGTAGCCACCAGAGGGCTACCTAGCCATACCTAGGTCACATACCTAGGTAACGGGATACAAAACTTTCTCCTGTCTCCTTCTTTTTCCCACCTGTGAACCTAACACCCTGAAATTTAGCATCTAGAGGTATCTAAATGAAGACAAACATATAATTTTTGCCCCTGAGATCCTACAAGGAAGCAATGGTCTCCCCCTTTTGGACTGGAATTGGACATATCTCTGGAGCCATAAATCAGTCACATAGATGTCACAGCCAACTTTTGTGTTGTATTTTCTGTTTTTGTTTTTAATTTTGTCAAGGAAAATTGTTGCTTGTTCTAAAGATTATATTCACTGCTCTAAAACAAAAATATTGAGTTAAAAGGAAACCTGCCTTTGTCTCAGATGAGGTTTCTATATCTACTTTGCCCCCAGGCTGAACCAGATGTGATTTATTTTTTTTTTTTTTTTTTTTTTCAATTAGAGATAACTACTTCTGACCATAATGAAGAAGATAGCTGTCAAGTAAGGATGTACACAAAAGGACCCTCTGATTTGACCTGAACTCATAGAAAAATATTAATTTTATATATAAAAATTAGTGTTCTTTTCCATTCTTATTCAGTTCAATTGCTTGGATTCAACACACACGTTAGCCAAACCACAGTCATTAATTTTGCCCAGATATGGCATGAAATGTCTCTGTTTCACCCCTTGTATATATGACAAAGCCCTATTCTTCAAGGTTAGCTTAAACCTCATTCCCTCCTCTTCCCAGGCAGTGGAATCGCTTCCTCTTCTGTGACCTACAGCATTTATCTACCATTACCTAGTGACTATTGAACCCACAATAAGAGAAAGTTAAAGCTGAAGGGATCCCACAGACTCTCAGTTGCCCAACTGGCTGAATCAGAAGGCTTTGTAAACATTGAAAAATGCAGATTTTTAGATCCCAGTTGCAGGTTTAGAAGGTTGGGATGGAGCACAGAAATCTGTTCTACAAAAGTTCTTTGAGACGATTCTGGTGCACAGTTGGGTTAGAAAACCACTCTGCTCATGGAAACCTCTCCTTTCTCAAAGAAAAAAATCAGAAATTGAGTGGTTTGTCCAAAGTGACAGAGAGTAAATTGTAAATTCAGTACTTGGACTCAGTACCTTTTTACTGTACCATCTTACATTTCACTCAGACACCATATTGTGATGGATTGGTTCATCATGCGATATCAGTCTGCAGAATCATCTTCAGTTCTTTAAGGACACTGCAGACTAGAGGAAAGATTCCAGATTAGACGTCAGCTGTTTGCCAACAAGATGACCTGAGTATGTGATGGGAATCCATAGCCTTGCTTCATCTGGTAAATTGGGACAGTAATTCTTACTCTGCCTTAGCCACAGGATGATATGCATAGAGAGTGAGTTATAAACTGTAAATGAAGCTGGGCATGGTGGCTCACACCTGTAATACCAGCATTTTGTGAAGCCAAGAAGGGAGGATCACTTGAGCCCAGGAGTTTAAGACCAGCCTGGACAACATAGGGAGACCCTGTCTCTAGAATAAATTGAAAAAAATGTCCAGGAGTGGCAGTATATACTGATAGTCCCAGCAACTTGGGAGGCAGAGCTGGAAGGATCACTTGAGGGCAGGATTTCAAGGCTGCAGTGAACTGTGACTGCACCATTACACTCAGCGTGGGTGACAGGTTAAAACCCTGTCTCAAAAAAAATAATAATATTATAAATAAAAACTATAAATGATACTACAAATATAAAAGAACAATACTAATGACAAATAATAATACATATAATGAATGCATTGATAATGACAATGAAAGAAGTGATTCTTTCAGCACAGAGATAAGAGATTAGCCCATGGCTCAGGCCAGGTCTCACAGATTGTCTGTCTCCTAGCGGGACTAATTAACACAAGGTCTAAAGTTTGGTCTGTAACTTTGCCATTTTAGTTTGTTCTGTGGACCAGACTGAAGTACTGATTAGTATCATGGTCTAGCAGTTGAAAGCTCTCTGATAACCTTGGAGAGTGCTAGACAGAATAGATACAATTTTGCCTTTGGGTTTTCCTTTGCCCAAACCAGTGGTTCAAATATGAAGATGTCTTTTGGAAGGGAAAAGTAAAAATTACAGATTCCCATGTAATAGGGAAACTCAGTCTTAAAATCCAAGATCACCATCTTATTTCTAAGTCGTTTTTACTTTAGGACTTGTTATAAACCTAGGTTATTTTGTTTTGCCTACATGTTAATCTTGATGGATTAAAAAATTCCCCAAGTAACATATTGAGATTTCAAAAAGGTCCTTAATTTTAGCAGCCCTTTTATAAAACTGTCAGGTACAGTAGATAAAAATAGCAATCACTATTTCCCTCCATTTTAAACCAGAATTTACTGATACTAATTTTAAAGAGTAACCGTTCCTGAACTTTTCCCCTCATTCTAGGGGAAACCATTTTCGTGCCTGTCTATAGCTACTTATGGCCTCTCTTTTTTGAATGAGGTAAAAAGCAGCTTGAGAGGCAAAACAACAAAGAGCAAATAACCCTAGTGTTTAGTTCATTCTCACACTGCTGTAAAGAAATGGCTCAAGCCTGTAATCCCAGGACTTTGCAAGGCAAAGGTGGGCAGATCACGAGGTCAGTGGATTCAGAACATCGTGGCCAACATGGTAAAACCCCCTCTCTACTAAAAATACAAAAATTTAGCCGGACGTGGTGGTGGGCGCCTGTACTCCCAGCTACTCCAGAGGCTGAGGCAGGAGAATCGCTTGAACCCGGAAGGCGGAGGTTGCAGTGAGCCGAGATAGCACAACTGCACTCCAGCCTGGGTGACAGAACAAGACTCCGTCTCAAAAAAAAAAAAAACAACAAAAAAAAAAACAAAGAAAAGAGGTTTAATTGGCTTGTGGTTCTGCAGGCTGTACAGGAAGTGCAGCGGCATCTGCTTGGTTTCTAGGGAGGACTAGGGAAACTTAGAATCATGGCGGAAGGCAAAGGAGGAGAAAGCACATTTTAACATAGTCAGAACAGAGGCAAGAGAGAGAGCTGAAGGTGCTACACATTTTCATAGGAAGTCACTCACCATCATGATAACAGTCCCAAGGGGGATGGTGTTAAACCATTCATGAGAAACCACCCCCATGATCCATCACCTCCCACCAGGCCCCACCTTTGACATTGGGAATTACAAAGGAACATGGGATTTGGGTGGGGATACAGATCCAAGACATATCACCTAGTAATCATCCCCACCTTCAGTTAAAGCAGTCTCCGTGTTTACAAATGAAATTAGTTACTTAACACCAATCTTTCAGCAGTGCTGCTGTCCGATAGGAGAATCATTGAGTAAAATGCCATTAATTGCCAGCAATATGGCCTGAACAGTTGCATGCCCTATCAGGAGAGACTCACTAAAAGTTAGCAGGACTCAGTAATAATTTTCAGTGCACCCATAAAGCTTGAGCTTGAGTAACATAGGTAGTTTTCAGATTTTAAAAGCAATTTTCAGTAAATGCAAGTAAAGATATGGTCCACAAAATAACAGTAGGACATAGCAAGACACATTTCTTATTCTTCTGACAAATAGTACACAGTTCATCACTTTATTGACAAGATTTATTGATGTGACTATTGTGATGTCATCAACAATGGCTTTGAAGTTCAGAACATACGAGCTGATGGTGGGGACGGACTTGAAAGCCTTTGCAAAGAATGGTGATTAGGTTTCTAATGTATTATTAAATCATGTCCGGCCAACAAAAGAGATGCGGTCTACAAAGGTGTACACAATAACTTTATGCCTTGCCATGGTACTTTCTGATCTCAGACAAGAAACTTCTTGGCTGGTATTGCTGGTGGTTGGATGTGTTCTGAGCCACAGCTGGGCTCATGCACGTAACAAAGTATGATTCCCAGGAATCTTTTTAGGAAACACCTCCCAGATTAGGTAATATTTACCTACTTGTCCTCTTTGAACAGTGCCCCTACTGATTCTTTACCCTAATGAAGTTCATGTCCCAACCCATGCCCTTTCCCTTTAACAATTAAGTCAGTTTCATTTTGCCAAGCTTTTAGTGGTGACATGATGAAAAACAAAAACAAAACAAAAAAAAAAACTAGATGTGATGGTTCACTTTTGGAAAGTTCCCAACAAAAAAAAACCCTGGTAGCTTTCTGAGTCTCAGCTTGTTTCTTCCTAGTTCTGTGTACGCTGAGATGAAAGTAGAGTGGGAGACTGAATTTACCACTTGTGCTGAAGCAGCAGTTGTTAGCATTGGTGACATTCATTGTTACATGGATATCAGTTGAGCTGGGATTAGGAAGCCGCCTGTCTCCTCAAGCTTGTTAGGATTCAGTCACTTGGAAAAGAACAAAAACATACTTTCAGATGAGGATTGTAATGACCAGGTGACTTGAAAACCAGGTACGGCTTAGTCAATGAGCAACATGAAATGAAATTTCCAATCAGAATTCTCATTAGCCTTATTCAGCACTCCCCAGATCGATGTTCCTTTTGATGTCTTTGCCACAGCAGCCTCACCTATGTAAATATTGCAAATCTTACTCCTTACAGTAAGTTGCAGAACTTTTAAAGGTTGTGAACCATACATATGTAAGTGAATCAAGTATACTTGAAAGGCCTCTCTGTTGACATAAGTAATTAGATTATTGGACATTGATCTGATCTAGTTATTTTCTTACTATGTATGTATGCCAAAGCCAAGAGAGGATATGTTATTAATTAGCAAGCAAAATTTCTAATGTAGGGGTTTTCCCCCATAGCCTAGAACTATGGCTAGCCCTCTGGCAGTGTTTCAAAAATGCTTGCTGAATTAATGAATGTATCCACAGGCATCTTTTAAGTAGCTACCGTGACATTAAGAAGAAATAGGGTCACAGAGTGTCATTGCCTCCTCAGGCTCTGGGTCCAGAGGGATGGATCAGGAAACACCTCACAGCAGAGGATACACATTGTTTTTGAGACCTTTAGTTCATCCATTTGGTTACTGATTACAAGAGGGGTTTTTTTTTCTTCTCAAATAATACTTCGTTTCTCAGAATCCCATTTCAGCATTATTGGTTTTTCCCTCACCAATTCTATTTTCAGCTTTCTGCCTTTTCTCATAATGACCTTTAGGTGATAAATTAGTAATATTAAAAAGCAATAAAAAATAAAGTTTTCTTTTTGAAATAGGAGTGAGTTTTATGTTAAGAAAAGAAGAATCATTGCAGATGGAATTTCCTGTAATTTAAAATGTACCCATATGGCTTCTGGGAAATTTCGGGGGATCATTTTGTATTAGGGCAACCTAATGCCACCTGTTTTAAAAATTCATATTAGGAAATAGCCACAGGTTGACCCTCTTGAACAGACAATGTTCCTTTAGCAATCAAAAATATAAAAGGTGCTTTATTTATGAGGCATTGTTGAAATCAGTGATCTCTTTCTATCCCTATATTGTCTTTAAATGTCTGCCCAGCATGTCATTACAGCCTTGACTGTCCCTTCCGCTGTGTGTTGAAGAGTCACAGATCCCAAGGGGAGCTGCAAAGAAACATAGACCAAATACCATTTCAATAACTGCTAAGGGACAATTGTGACTATTTTGTAATGCTTTGCATGCCTTGCTTATAATCTTGTCCTACAAAGAAGCCTGTCAGCAGAGATGAGAGATTTTTGCTATGCAAAGATTAGATTAATATTGGTATTTGCAGAACTGGGTTCAACCTGTGGGAGACCTAATTGCAGGTCTTATAAATTTTATAGCATATTAAGAAAATATTTAAATATTTGGATGCAGTGTGGTGGCCTTATTTCTATACACCTTTCTAATATGTGCCTACTCTCTTCTCTTCATTTCCCTTGTCAGCTGAAAGATGAGTCATCAAGTCTGGTGATCCTATCAAATATCTCTTGAATTGATATGTCTCTGTATCTCTATTGCCATTATCCTAGTTCTGGCCGTCATCATTAACCACCTGACTCTCTGCCTAAATGCTCTCCTATTTCCTGATCTTGTATACTTTCAACCCTTTCTCTGCAATCAGAGTGATACTGATTCAAATGCTGTACAGCCAGTTCTTACAAGGTCCTGCAGCTTGTCTTTCTTTTCTTCCTTTCTCTCTTTCTTTCTTTCCTTCTTTCCTTTCTTCCTTCCTTCCTTCCTTCCTTCCTTCCTTTCTCTTTCTCTCTCTCCCTCCCTCCCTCCTTCTTTCTTTTCTTTTCTTTGAGTCTCACTATGTCACCCAGGCTGGAATGCAGTGGTGCAATCTCAGCTCACTGCAACCTCTGCCTCCTGGGTTCAAACAATTCTCATGCCTCAGCCTCCCAGGTACCCAGGATTACAGGTACATGGCACCACACCCAGCTAATTTTTGTATTTTTAGTAGAGACAGTGTTTCACCATGTTGGCCAGGCTGGTCTCAAACTCCTGACCTCAAGTGATCTTCCTGCTTTGCCTTCCCAAAGTGCTGGGATTACAGGCATGAGCCACCATGCCCAGCTCTTTCAGTCTTATTGTTCATCATTTTTCTCCTCCCCTTTCTGCACCCTCTTTACTCTGTTTTCCCATTCTCTATGCCTGGGCTACATCATAAAAGATGCCAGTTCTCTTGGGGTCTCTGGTGTCCCTGATCCTGTAAATGCTTTCCTGACTCCTCTCTCTACCCCGCTTCATTTAGATAACTCCTATTTATCCTTGAGATTTCTCATAGGTGGGAGTCTTTTTCCCATGAAAACTTTTCCTTTTCTTGACATGGTGGCTCATACCTGTGATCATAGCACTTTGGGAGGCGGAGGCAGGGCGACTGAGCCCAGGTGTTTGATACCAACCTGGGCAACGTAGTGAGACCCCATCTCTACAAAAAATAAACAACCAGGCTTGGTAGTGAGCACCTTTAATTTAGGCGTGGTGGTGAGCACCTGTAGTCCCAGCTACTCAGGAGGCTGAGGCAGGAGAACCGCTTGAGCCTGGGAGGTTGAGATTGCAGTGAGCTGTGATTGTGTCACTGCACTCCAGCCTGAGTGACAGAGCAAGACCCTGCCTGAAAAGGGGAGGGAAGGGGAGGGAAGGGGAAGGAAGGGAAAAGGAGGGGAGAGGAGGGGAGTAAAAACTTTCCCTGATGTTTTACGTTGAGACTACACACCCTTCTTTACTCCTACCATCCTCCATCACTGTACTGACCATACTCTGTGGAAATCGTCTGTTTATCTGTCCAATGCCTTCCCTAGACCAGAAGTTCCTAAAGGACAGAGCCTATATTCGTCTTATTCCCATTTGTAGTACCAGCAGTCAGCACAGTAGCCCTGACTGAGCACTGAGTAAATATTTGTTGAATTAAGAAAGAAAAATAAGTGAGAATTCAACATTTCCTTAATCAATTTTAAAGAAACACTTACTAGGATGTACTGACAACTACTCAAAACTTCAAATATTTGAAGTGAAGTTGTGATTTCTGGTGACAATTTTTCAATATTTTAGATTTCTTACACACAAACTCATTTTATCTTCTACTAAGCTCTCAAGCCTCTTGTTAAAATAAATTAGCTTGGTTTCTGTATGTGTGTGTATATCCTTTTTTTTGTGGGGGTGGGTGGCAGGACAGGGTCTCACTTTGTTGCCCAGGCTGGAGCGCAGTGGCAGGATCATGGCTAACTGGAGCCTCCACCTCTTGGGTTCAGGTAATCCTCCTACCTTAACCTCCCTAATAGCTGGGATTACAGGCATGCACCACCATGTTCAGCTAGTTTTGTATATTTTGTAGACATAGGTTCTTGCTATGATGCCCAAGCTGGTATATAATATGCATTTTTTAACTTTTATTTTAGGTTCAGGGATACATGTGCAGGTTTGTTATATAGATAAACACATGTCACAGGGATCTATCGTAAAGATTGTTTTGTCAATCAATTACTAAGCCCAGTACCCAATACTTACTTTTTCTGTTCCTCTCCCCACTCTGACCCTCCACTCCCAGGTAAGCACCAGGGTCTCCTGTTCCCTTGCTTGTGTCCATGTGTTCTCATAATTTAGCTCCCACTTATAAGTGAGAACATGTGGCATTTAGTTTTCTGTTCCTGTGTTAGTTCACTAAGAATCATGGCCTTCAGTTCCATCCATATTCCTAGAAAGGACATGATCTCTTTCTTTTTTATGGCTGCATAGTATTCTGTGCTGTATATGTACCACATTTTCTTTATCCAGTCCACCATTGATGGGCATTCAGGTTGATTCCTAAATATATTTTTAATTGGCAAAAATAATAACCCACAGAATCACTAAGTAGGCAAAAGTTCAGCTGCTGATATTTTGGATGTAATTTTCTCGAGTCTAAAGGATAATTCAGTCAACTTAAAACAGTTACTTTAAAATGTGAACAGAATTTGTGGACATTGAGACAGATTCACAGATTCTTAGGAAATATTAAATCTTTTGAAAAATGCCCACAAACTCTGAAGGAAAAGAGCAGTCAGGCACTTAATGCTAGGAGTGAATCTTATAAAACATTATGCCAGTGACAGAACTGAGGTGGTTCATTTGAGAAAAAAAAATTGAAATAACATGTAGGAAAGGCTGGGAGGCTGGCGACCACCATTATGAAGACGGCAGGCTGCACCATTATTAGATACCACAAATAAGGGGATCATATATAACTGAATGATGACTTTACGAGTCATTGTAAACCTGTCTCCTGACAGCAGCTTGAGACAGGGGTTGCATTCTTCCTCTAAATCCTTTTAATTTAGTAAAGCCCTTTATTGAAATATTTACAAGCCAACGCAAACTTTCAAAGATTCTTACATCCCATAAAAGCAGTAATTTTGGCATATAGCTCATCAACATGAAATGCGTAAAAACATGGGAAGGTAGTACTTTTTGAATGTTCTGTGCCATTTGACAAATTCATATGTTTCTCCTTTTTTCTCCCCATCTATACTTAAGTAAAAGAGTTTTTGTTGATGTTGATTTACTTTAATATGTCCAATTGTACCCTTATCATCAATGTATTTATTAAAATAGTGCCATTTAATTGCCTTTTGCTTTAAACTGTATTTTATATGAAAGATTCCTCATGTTATTTCCGTCCTTTGGAATATAATCTAGCAGAGGGACTTTTAGGATCTACTTGATAATAGAGATTTGCTAACAGTTTTTTCCATGTTAGTGGTTCATTATTGTTTAGTTACTCAGTTTTGGGCCCCATCACGTGTTTGATGATTTGAGAGTCATAAAATGAGTCTTAAGTAAAAATCTTTTAATTAAAACAAACTAAGGATCAGCTTTTATGGGAAACCAGTCAGTCAGACAGTACGTCTGGTGAAGTCCAGAAGGATGCTCATGTGGAGGGGTAGAGAGAGAACCCCCACGGTCCAGGGACTGTAGGGTATCTGCCCCCATTACAGCAGGCCCAGCAGGGCACTCCCGCTGTCTTTGTCCTCACACTGACCACCACATTACTGATTGTTTTTACCGAGCATCTTTTCAGAGATTTCTGAGAGCATGGTAATTTTCCCGGACCACACACCTGAGAAATCAGGTACTATGTTGCCTTTTTGACAACAACAACAACAAACTGTTTATTTTTCCTCTTTTTTTACAGTGAAATATGACATACTTTATTATTTGATGAAAGACAGAAAACATAGTTTTGTTCTCCCACAAGCCACAAAATACCATCTTCCTCTTATGGGGAATGAGACTTTTGTATAAAGAGGTATAATTTCCTGCCCCACTGGGAGAAAATCATTCTCTTGTCTGAGTCTCAACTGAAACTTGTGTTAGTTGCTGTTATAAATTAAACTACCACTCAACCCCGCAATCCCATTACTGGATATATACCCAAAGGACTATAATTGTTCTACTACAAAAACACATGCATGCATATGTTCATTGCAGCACTATTCACCGTAGGAAAGACATGAAATCAACCTAAATGCCAATCAACAATAAACCGGATAAAGAAAATGTGGTACACATATGCCATGGAATACTACACAGTCATAAAAAGAACAAGTTGTTGTCCTTTTCAGGAACATGAATGGAGCTGGAGGCTATTATCCTTAGCAAACTAATGCAGGAAGAGAAAACCAAATACTGCATGTTCTCACTTAGAAATGGGAGCTAAATGACAAGAACACGTGAACACCCAGAGGGAAACAACAGACACTGGGGTCTACTTGAGGGTCAAGGGAGGGAGGAGGGAGGGGATCAGAACAAATAACTGTTGGGTACTAGGCTTAGTACCTGGATGATGAAGTAATCTGTACACCAAACCTCCTTGGCACAAGTTTACCTATATAACAAACCTGCCCATGTACCCGTGAACCTAAAAGTTTAAATAAATAAATGAACTTGGTCTCCCGTGTTAAATATGATATGTCACCATCCTCATTTCCTTTATCCCACTATTTTATATTCCTTCCATCTGCTCCATCCTAATATTTATCTTCTTTAGGTCTTATTGTACATCTCTTAAAGCTTCCAGATACGTTTTGCTCTGCCTGGTCCCTCCACTCTTTTCCCTCCAGTTTTCCTACTTCCTTTAATGTATCAGTAACACAATGAGCATTTAACAGCAGTCTAGAAGAAACTTTTGTGTTCCTGCCTTTATCTATATCTGGTCTTTATCTCTCACCTTTATCTTTACTTCTATCACTGTGTGGACCTTTTCAGTGAAAACAGAACTATAGCATGCCCCCATCTCCATGTTGAGTAGCTGGTTTATAAATCAGGAGAGAGAATGTTCTTTAGATATTCTGGAATTGGTTATAATTTCTTCCTGTTATCCAGCTCTCCAACCTCCTTTCCCAGCTTTATCTACCACTTTGTGTCACTTAAGCCATGTTTTATCTACATCTTCTCTGTGGCTAACCTTTAGTCCCTTGAAACAGGCACAACCGAATAGGACTGACATTTTGCAGGTCCCATGAGATTTTGCCTCATCCTTCACAGCAACCTAAAATGTCAATCTGAGGCTGGGGTAAATTCTCCTCTTTCAGCCTTTTCCTTCTTTTGGAATTTGGGGGTGTTTTCACAGAGTAATTTACCAAGAAAACATTCCAAATCCTCAAGGATCACGTCTCTCTTACATTGGGTCGCTTCCTCAAGACCAAGCATAACAGGACATTTTTGAACTTACTTCTTTCTCCCCAACCCCCTCATTCTCCTTCTCCTCCTTCGTAAAATCTGATTTCAGTTTGGCCTTCAAGTGAGGTTGAGCTTTAGCCCCTTCCATTTGGCAAATTCTTCAACAAAAAAACAGAAGTGTCATTTTTACGGGGTAACAAAGCATTAAGAAGATGGCTTTTTCAGCCTCGCTGAGCTTTATTATGGGTGAGTCCTCATGTGGCACCTTTTACAAGAGGAAGTATTGTCATGCTAACAAAATGGTTTCAGATAGTATGAAATCAGTGATGAGAAGAATGGCTATAAAGAATGGGCTCTACAATTACTGTCACTCTCAGCAAAAGAGAAGACAAGGAATGTATATTTCATCTCATAGAGATCTGATGATTGTCCTCCATTCCATATGTAATACATTCTAAATAATGGTGATCTTTTTCATGTCCCCTTCCTGTATGTACAAAGTACTATGTAGGTAATGCAGCCTGAGGGAGACCATGAGCTGGTACAGGGATTTTTGTTACTAACAAGAATAGGCCAGGTGCAGTGGCTCCTGCCTGTAATTCCAGCATTCTGGGAGGCTGAGGTGGGTGAATTACTTGAGGTCAGGAGTTCAAGACCAGCCTAGCCAACATGGTGAAACCATGTGTCTACTAAAAATACAAAAATTAGCCGAGTGTGGTGGCACATGCCTGTAATCCCAGCTACTTAGGAGGCTGAGGCAGGACAATTGCTTGAACCCAGGAGGTGGAGGTTGCAGTGAGCCAAGATCGTGCCATTGCACTCCAGCGTGGATAAAGAAGCAAGACTCCATCTCAAAATAAAAAAAAAATAATAATGAATAATAGCTTATTCATCTAAGATCAAGCAACTAGGAAGTGGTAGAGCCAGGACCGGGTCATAGGGTAGGTACATGTGTACCACTTTAAAATAGTGCCAAACTACTTTCCAAAGTATTGAATTATTTACATTCCCAACAGCTGTGTCTGGGAATTACAATAAATCCTTATCATGCAATGACTGGCGTATTCTTTCTTTTTAATTTTTGACATTCTAATCTGTGTGTGGTGGTATCTCATTGTAGTTTTAATTTGCATTTCCTAGTGACTAATGTTATTGAGCATCTTTTCATGAGCTTATTTTGAGCATCTTTTCATGAGCTTATTTGCATATGTATATCTTCTTTGCTAAAATGTCTATGCAAATCTTTTGTTCATTTATTAATTAGGTTGTTTGTTTTCTTATGTTGAGTTATAACATTTTTTACATATTCTGCAAACATTTTTATAACTAGATATGTAATTCACAAGAGTATTTTCCCAGTCTATTTCTTACCTTTTCATTCCCTTACCAGTATCTTTTGCAGAAAAGATGTTGAATCTGTTAAAGGAAGTTGATCAAGTTTTTTCTTTGGATTGTGCTTTTGGTTTTGTAGCTAAGAGCACCCAAACAAGATAACAAGGATTTTCTCCTATTTTTTTCTAGACATGTTATGGTTTTAGATTTTACCTTTATGTCTATGATTCATTTTACATTAATTTTTACATGGTGCAAGTTATGGATCAAAGTTCAGTTTTTTAGATATGGATATCCAAGCATCCTAAGCATCTTTTATTCAAAAGATAATCTTTTCTCTACTGAATTAGCTTTTCATCTTTGTTAAAAATCAATTGACTATGTGTAAGTCTATTTCTGGTATCTCTATTCTGTTCCATTGATCTATATACTTATCCTTACACCAGTAACACACTGTCTTCATAACTTTAGCTTTATAATAAATCTTTAAGTCAGGTCAATTAAGTCCCCTAATGTTTTTCTCTTTAGACATTTTTTTGGCTACTGTAGATTCTATGTATTTTCAGAGGACTTTTAAAATCAACTTGTCAATTTCTAATACCAAAAAAAGTTCTTTAGAATTTTGATTGGGATTCTGATGAACGTAAAGATCAACTTGGAGAAAGCTAACAACTTAATATTGAGTCTTATCTCTCAGCTTATTTTGGTTCTTTAAAACTTCTTTCAATAATTTAGTTTTTTATGTATAGGTCTTTCGTATATTTTGTCAGAGTTAGCCAAAATAGTACATTCATTCATTCATTCATTCATTCATTCACTTATTCATTCTGAGATGGAGCTTTGCTCTTGTTACCCGGCCTGGAGTACAATGGTGTAATCTCAGCTCACTGCAACCTCTACCTCCCAGGCTCAAGCAATTCTTCTGCCTCAGCCTCCCGAGTAGCTGAGATTACAGGCGCCCACCACCACATCCAGTTAAATTTATATTTTTAGTAGAGATGGGATTTCACTTTGTTGCTCAGGCTAGTGTTGAACTCCTGACCTTGGGTGATCCACCTACTTAGGCCTCCCAAAGTTCTGGGATCACAGGCATGAGCCACTGCACCTGGCCCAAATAGTACATATTTTTGATGCTATTACTAATGATATCATCCTATTAATTTGTATTTCAAATTGTTTATTTCTATTACAGAGCTTTCTCTACTATGCTGACATCTGTCTGAGGTCTCTTCTCACCAGAATTGCCTTTACTGTCCACATTTCTACTAAGCATCTCTTCAAGGAAATCTATGCTTTTTCTATTATGCACCTTAAAATTCTTGTAGCCTCTATCCGTTTCCCAATTCCAAAGCCACTTCTACATTTTTAGGTGTTTGTTAGAGCAGCACACCAGTTTTGGGCATCAAAATCTGTATCATATAGTGTTTGACAGAGAAACAGAACCAATAGGAGATAGATAAATAGGTAGGTAGGTAGGCAGATTAGTAGATAAATGATAGATAGACAGATATCTAATGTCTGAAAAGCTACTTTTTCTATATATTTTCTCTATTATTTTAGTTGTTTCAGATGGAAAGGCAAATTGGATCCCTGTTGCTCTATCTTGACCAGACTGAAAATCTGCTTAAACTTTTAAATCTCATTCTCCTCATTTGTAAAATGAAAATAATGATAAAATATATTTCATGAGGTTATTGGGATACTAGTTTTGTTAATATGTATAAAAACTTAGTGCTTCATATATAATAAATAACAAATGTATTTAATTTGAATTGTGAACAATATATCTTTGATAGATTGTGATTTCCAAGTATCTATACTCATTTATGTTTGTTAATGATATATATGGGGGCAATTTGACTTAACATCAAAAAAAAAAAAAAGAACATGCATGTGATGTACTCAACATCAGCAAATGAGAGCACATTTTCCTTTAATTGAGTATATGGATATTGGTTTTCACCCTACTTGGAGTCTCTATTTGTTTTAGTGACCATCGTTATATTCACTTATAATACTGTTAAAGTCAGTAGATGAGCCAATCGGTTACCATCTGTATTCCAGTTCCGAGACACATCTTCCTTTTCCCCAGCCAGCACTCAGTTCAGTGATATCCAGTCTATTGCAGGTTTTTATACATTTTCTAAATCACACGAAAGCAAGTCTGTATTCTCTTTTTCTCTCAGCCTTCCATACCATTATTTTTGGCATGTTTAAAGTATCATCCATCTGATTATGTTAGGAAATAAAAGCATGAATTTGTTAAAAACATGTGCCTTCTAAGCTGCACACTCATCGTGTTATTTTTCACTTTCTTATCATTGTCCCATCTTCAGAGGAAAAAAAATCTGTGAAGTATTTGGTTTGTTATGTAGTTGCTCTGCTGTAATATACACAAATGCCTAATCCTACAATGAGAATTAGTTGGTATGTGATTATTGAAGGAAATAGTACTGTAATTCCACAGAATTTCTGTTAGTGTATATATGGATTTTTCTTAGCTAAGGAAGATAGATTACTGGAGTAAAATTATAATCTCCAGCAAAAATAAAACAGAAAAGTCTACAGCTCAGTGCCTTCTCTAAAGAGTTGTATAGTCCAGCCTTGCACAGCTTGTAGCACCACCCTCACAGCAAACCCGCTGGCTGAGCACTCTGTTTCTATTTATTTTTCTATTTATTTTTCTGAGCACTCATCAGTGCAGCTCTGTTTAACATGTTACCTGCATTTTAGTCTATTTTTTTTTGAGACCAAGTCTTGCTCTGTCACCCAGGCTGGAGTGTAGTAGTGTGATCTCAGCTTACTGCAGCCTCCGCTTCTTGGGTTCAAGTGATTCTCGTGCCTCAGCCTCCCAAGTAGCTGGGATTACAGGCACCCGTCACCATGCCTGGCTAATTTTTGTACTTTTAGTAGAGACAGAGTTTCACCATGTTGACCAGGCTGATCTCCAACGCCAGACCTCAGGTTGACCTCAGCTGACCTCCAACTCCACCCACCTTGGCCTCCCGAAGTTCTAGGATTACAGGCATGGCCACTGCGCCCAGCTTCTAATATTTTTTTATAACATCCATTGTGGTAGCCTCCTGCCACATTGAATAGCTGGCCTGGGTAGTGGAAGTTATCTCCCAATTATTGGGAGGTACCAATTATTGTTCATGTTTAGATTTTACAAAGTTTTATAGGTTTTAAGTAATATATCCTTTCTGCAGTTTTTCTCATAAGTTCTGTTTACACAGTGTGTGATTTTGCAGAATGAGTTTTTTGAAATTACATATATTGCAATATAATAGAAACACTTTTTCTTTGATAATCTTTGCTTAAAAATTCATTTATTTTGTACAAATGTACAAAAATAAAACAATGTAGAACTTATTGGCTGTTTTCGTGGACTGAGGTAGAGATGTCAAGAAGTTCAAGCCAAAAAACTAAAAATAGTTAACAGAAACAGGCAAATCTCATGTATCTTGCCCTGATAATTTATTCAATAGAGACCGGTCTGTTGAGGGAGGTGCATTAGCATCTGAGGAAAAACACGGAGGGGGAATTAGGGAATATAAAGGACTCTCAAACTTCTAATATAAGGTAAAACAGGCTAATGTTATGTGTCTTTAAAAATGTAATTAGAACTTCCTGTTTGTCTTTTCTAAGACACATATTTAAAATTCCCCTCTCAACTGATAATCTGTTATTTTAATCTTCATCCCAAAGTGGCTTTTAAAAAAGTTTTTGTGTGGGAGGTGCATGGTGGCTCATGCCTGTAATCCTATCACTTTGGGAGCCCAAGGCGGACAGATCACCTGAGGTCAGGAGTTCAAGACCAGTCTGGCCAACATGGAGAAACTCTGCCTTACTAAAAATACAAAAACTTGCCAAGTGTGGTGGTGGCACCTGTAATGCCAGCTATTCGGGAAGCTGAAGCAGGAGAATTGCTTGAACCCGGGTGTGGAGGTTGCAGTGAGCCAAGATTGTTCCACAGCACTCCAGCCGGAGCAACAGAGCAAGACTTAGTCTCAAAAAACAAGTTGTGGGTGAAAAGTAGAAAAAAATTCATAATTTCATGTAGAGATTTTTCCCTCTTGCAATTCCTTTTAAGATCAAATATTAAGTCAGTATTCTTTTCCATATCATTTCCAGAGGTGTTAAATTTTCCATCTCTTCTGCATTTGAAAGTAATAGGTTTGGAAAGAGAAAAGCCATTCATCCTTCAAGTACATTTAAGCACATTGCAGGCTTTATTTTGCAGGAAGCCTCCTTGCCTCCTCCCCATATCACCTCTCTGCACCTCATCACACCTGTGAGGGTCTTTCTCACAGTGCACTCAGACTATACATTGTTTAGATGTATCAATATGAATTTCTTGGATATTTTCTTATTCAGGAACATAAATACTAGACTGCCATTGTGTTAATAAGGAAGTGCTGGATAGTTAGAATCCTAAATTAATCTGAGCCTAAAATCTATAGTATTGCTTCAAATATCTATGTGGAAAGCATAATTTACTAAACTGAATATCTCCTGTAATCCCAGCACTTTTGGAGGCCAAGGTGGGCGGATCACTTAAGGTCAGGAAATTGAGACCAGCCTGGCCAACATGGCAAAATTCATCTCTACCAAATATACAAAATATTAGCTGGGCGTGGTGGTGTGAGCCTGTAGTCTCAGCTACTTGGGAGGCTGATCACTTAATTTAAAACTGCAAAGATCTAATATCCAGAATCTATAAGGAACTTAAACAGATTTAGAAGCAACAAACAAACCCATTACAAAGTGGGCAAAGGACATGAACAGACACTTTTCAAAAGAAGGTATACACGTGGCCAATAAGCATGTGGAAAATTACTCAATATCACTGATCATCAGAGAAATGCAAATCAAATCCACAATGAGATACCACTTCACACCAGTCAGAATGGCTATTACTAAAAGGTCAAAAAATAACAGATGCTGACCAAGTAAGGGCAATGCTCATACACTGCTGTTGGGAATGTAAATTAGGGCAACCATTGTGGAAAGCAGCATAATGATTCCACAAAGAACTTAAAATAGAATTATCATTCAACCCAGAAATTCCCATTACTGTGTATATGCATAAAGGAATATAAATTGTTCTACCATGAAGACACATGTACTCATATGTTCATCATAGATAGCACTGTTTGCAATAGCAAAGACTTGGAATCAACCTAAATGCCCATCAACTGTAGATTGAATAAAGAAAATGTGGTACATATACACCATGGAATACTATGCAGCCATAAAAAAGAATGAGATCATGTCCTTTGCAGGAACATGGATGGAGCTGGCGTCTATTATCCTAAGTGGACTAACAGAGGAACAGAAAGGAAAATACTGCATGTTCTCACTTATAAGTGGGAACTAAACAAGAGAATATGTGGACACCAAGAGGGGAACAAGAGACACTGAGGCCTACTTGAGGGTGGAGGGTGGAAAGAGAGACAGGACCAGAAAGAATACCTATCTCATGTACTATGCTTATTACCTGGGTGATGAAATAACCTGTACACCAAAGCCCCATGACATGCAGCTTACCTATATAACCAGCATATGTACCCCTGAACCTAAAGTACAAGTTAAAAAAAATGCATAAAAATTTAAGAATAGATTGGATGCAATGGCTCACACCTGTAATCCCAGTACTTTGGGAGGCCAAGGCAGGCAGATCACAAGGTTAGGAGTTCCAGACCAGCCTGGCCAATGTGGTGAAAACCCATCTCTACTAAAAATACAAAAATTATGCTGGGCATGGTAGGCGCACCTATAGCCCCACCTACTCGGAAGGCTGAGGAAGGAGAATTGCATGAAGCCGGGAGGCAGAGGTTGCAGTAAACCGAGATTGCACCACTGCTCTCCTGCCTGGGTGACAGAGTGAGACTCCATTTCCAAAAAAAAAAAAAACTTTTAAACAAAAAATAAAATAAATCTGTAAACTCTCCCTGCTTTCTGGCAGTACCTCATTACCCATTCCTGCTTTAGTTTTCTCTTTGACGTTTATAATTTATCTATTTTATTCATTGTCAGTCTCCCTTCACTAGAGGTTCATGAGAGCAAGGATTTTCACATTTTGTCTACTGCTATGTCCCTAACACTTAGAAAAAGGCTTTGCATTATACAGACATTCAGTGAAATGAGCTGAATTTAGTTAAAAGTGAGATCATGTCCTTTGAGGAAACATGGATGAAGCTGGAGGCCATTATCCTTAGCAAATGAACACAGGAGAAGAAAACCAAATACCACATGTTGTCACTTATAAGTGGGAGCTAAACAAGGAAAATACATGTACACAAAGAGGAGAACAACAGATACTGGAACCTACTGAGTGGGGAGGGTGGGAGGAGGGAGAGGATCAGAAAAGCTACCTGTCAGTTACCATGCCTCATACCTGGGTGATACAAGGTTTCTTGTATACCTGTATAACAAACCTGCATATGTACCACTGAACCTAAAATAAAAGTGGTTTTGTTTTTTTGTTTTATTTTTTGGAATGGAGTCTCGCTGTGTCACCCAGGCTGGAGTCCAGTGGCGTGATTTCAGCTCACTGCAAACTCTACCTCCTGGGTTCAAGCAATTCTCCCTGTCTCAGCCTCCTGAGTAGCTAGGACTACAGGCACGCACCACAACACCCAGCTAATTTTTGTATTTTTTAGTGGAGACGGGGTTTCACCATGTTAGCCAGGCTGATCTTGAACTCCTGACCTCAGATTATCCACCTGGCTTGGTCTCCCAAAGTGCTGGGATTACAGGCATGAGCCACCATGCCTGGCCTAAAAGTTTTTTAAAAAGAGAAAACACTTTCCTCACCCTTTGTAGGTCATTGTCTATCTAACACACCTGCCACTCTCATTGACCTTAAACTTCTTACAAAGCAATTCAAAAAAATGAAAGGAAATAGGTGCAGTGGGCCCCATCTTATTCATGGCTTTGATTTCAGTGGTTTCATTTGTCCATGATCTGAAAATATTAAATGGAAAATTAAAAAAATAATTCGAAGTGTTAAATTTCATGCCATTCCAAGTAGCATGATGAAATCTTACACTGTCCCACTCTGTTGCATGCAGGACATGAACTCTTCCCCTTTGCTCAGCAGACCCACACTGTCTATGCCCCCCACCTGTTAGTCACTCGGTAGCCCTCTCAGTTATCAGATCAACCATGGCAGTATGGGGGTGCTTGTGTTGAAGTCACCCTTATTTTACTCTATAATGGCCCCAAAGCACAAGAGTAGCAACGCTGGCGATTTGGATCTGCCAAAGAGAAGCCCTAACGTGTTTCCTTTGAGTGAAAATAAAGAAAGAAAAAAAAATGAATGCTAAAGTTGCTAAGGTCTTCTATCTGTGGGATTGTGAAGAAGAAAAAAGAAATTTGTGCCTGATGTATAAAGGGTTCTGTAATATCCACGGTTTCAGGCATCCACTGGGCATCATTGAATACATCCCTTGAGGATAAGGGGGGATTATTGTATGCATCTTCTAATCCATATATCACTGATGCTACTTACATTATTTTTCCTCAGCCTTGTTGAGGAAAATAAAGACATGGAAGCCGAGAAAGAAATGAGCAAGCACTGAAAACCTACTATGTGCAAAGTACTTGATATTCCTCCTGTTATTTGTTCCCAGCTACAGTCCTGTGAGGTAGTGCTTATCCTCATTTTACAAGATGCAAAAATTGCATTTAAAAAGCTTGAGAAACTTGCTCATAGTCACACAGTCTTATGGATTTTTACTTTTATAAGATGAAAGAGCTTATTCAAATCCAAGTCTGTTTGAACCTGACAGGGAAAGCCTTCTCTAAATAGAGTATGTGAAGCCCTCCCTGCTCGAAACTCTTCTTCATACACTCACATTTCATTTTCTGAGATATAGATGGTAGCCACCCACATCACCTCTATTTTTATGGATAATTTACACTTAAGTAGCAATTATTTTAATCAGATCGACATCCTAGAGAGTGAGAGTTCATTGAGGAAAGAAGGAAGGTACATTTTTGGATCATAATGAGGAGAGATCTTGATATTTTAAGAATTTGTTTTGTCTTCCCATGGTACAAAATTTTAAAGGTACAAAAATCTAAACAGTAAACTCTTCCTCCTCTTCCATCCCTGTCCTAGCCACCTACTCCTCTTCCGAGACAAGAGTAGATTCTGATGCCAACTTCCCAAGCAGGTAATGCCTTAAAAATAAATAACAACAACAAATATTCACCTACTATATGCATTACTCTGCACTTAACCCTTTTCATTTAATAAATATACCCCAGCAATGGTGATAGCAGAGTTTCAACCAGCAGTGGGGATAAAGATGGTCCCGGTCACTTAGGTCCCTAAAGAGAAGCAGTTGAAGAGAGAAGGCCCTGGGGAAATGTTTTCCTATTTTGCACTTAAGGGTGCTTGACAGGTCTCTGAAAATGATATTCGTGTTGTGCAGTTGCATAGCTGCAATGGTACCCAAAATGCCAAAACTTGGGATGCAAAGGGGTGGGGTAGTGAGAAAAATCAGAGAAGAAGGAACCGAACAACTGTCTAATCTGCACACGCAAGTGTTTTATATACCTCTCTTCAATGCCTGGTGTCCTTAGACAGTAAGTTCCCTGAAGACAGGCTATTCTTTCATCGTGTCCTCAGTGCCTAGCACACTGCTTGGTATGCATCAGGTTCATGAATATAGGAGGGTCTCTGCTGTTGCTATTGGCCTTCCCATCTCCATTTCAACCCCATCAGCACCTTCTTCATGCTTCCTCCTCTGTAATGTTTCAGAAACTCTTTTTTCTTCTTCATCTTTTTTTATTTGAAGTGGAGTCTTGCTCTATGGCCCAGGCTGGAGTACAGTGGCACAATCTCGGCTCACTGCAACCTCCACCTCCCCAGTTCAAGCAATTCTCCTGCCTCAGCCTCCCTAGTAGCTGGGACTACAGGCTTGCATGACCACATCCAGCTAATTTTTGTATTTTTAGTAGAGACAAGGTTTTACCATGTTGGCCAAGCTGATATTGAACTCCTGACCTCAAGTGATCTGCCTCCCTTGGCCTTCCAAAGTGCTGGGATTACAGGCATGAGCCACTGCGCCTGGTCTTCAACTTCATCTTAAAACTTCCCCCATGATTTCTGTGGGTGGGGACATTGTATCCCTCTTCCCCCCTAGTTGCTTCTAAGGATGAGCAAAAAGCTCTTTTCACTTCAGGAGTTTTACTGCTAATCACTAAAAGGAAGCAGTTGAAATATCAATCATGGAGAAATTGCAATGATTACAAAAGAATGCAATGAATTTGCTGGTTTGCCATATTCAGGCTGTCCCCGAAGCCTCTGGACCACCTTGAGCTATGTGCACATCCAAGTTGGAAGAAAGAAAGGAAGTTATGTGTTTTCTCTTCAAAGGAAAAAACCAGATGCCAGCCTCAAACTCTTGTTCCTGTGTCACTTCTTTCCTCCGTCCATTTCACTCCTCACTCTCCATTCAATTAAAGGACTTGTGGATTCGGTTATTTACAAGTATTCCTGTAATTTATTCTCCTCCCATTTGAAGCCACCAAGGCTGTTTGATACTAAATAAGCAAATGCTTCAAGTATTATGGTCACTTCTTCAGTGACTTTGCAACTAAAGTTTTCCAACAGCAGAGGGGAGAAATTGTATCTTTTATATACGTAGATGAGTAATTTGGCTGTTCTGATGAATTTAAAACAAATATCCTTCTTAGAAATATTTAAACACAGATGCTGGATTTTGTCTGATCTTTTTCTCTCCAAACAGCTGTTTACCCACACTTGTACATTCACATAGAGACAAAATGCTTGTTTATAATTCCAGATATCCCATGTAATTATTGCCTATGATAATCAGATAATCTTGATGAAACTATTCCTGTGCAATTTTCACATCTCAATTTACAGTCATGAGTATTGTACAATAATCTCCATAATGCCCTCTTGATTATTATATTTGCTTGATATGAGTTTGAATTTAGTGACATTTAGGTTAACATATTTTGTATGTTCTCATTTCATTAGTAGGCCTTTGAAAATTTACTTTTTTGTGAGAATTTGATTTGTGAGAAGACCAAATATCCTTGTTAATTCTTTCTAAGAGTAATCTGAAAGGTAATGGGTACAATGTGAATTTGTCATTGGCAAGTGTTAGAGAAGAGATACATAGATAATGAAATATTTTGGGTAATCATAAGTTAGCTCTTCTGCAGCCAGGGCAATTGAGTGATGTGTCTTTGGGCTGGTATATTAGCTCTGTACTAAATCATTGAATTCAGAGAAGGCAACCCTAAATTCGAATTCCAGTTCCTCAACTTACTGGCTCTATGTTCGTTCTTTCTTGGTCAAGCCCCCTAACTTCTCTAAACTTCAGCGCTCTCATCTTAAATATAAGGTCATGATAATGTCTCTTTCATAAGACTGGTTGAAGAATTATATGGAATAATTTATCTTGCATGGTTAGGAGTACAGTCTCGGGAACCAGACTGCATGGGTTTAAGCTGCTCAGCCTTGGACAAGAGACCAAGTATATCTAAGTCATTGTTTTATCATCTATAAAATAGGAATAACCATAATACCTTATTCAAAGGTTGTAGTGAGGATTAAAATATATTAATCAGGAAAATGCTTAGGTCTCTGGCACATAGTAAGTGCTTAGTGAAAATTAGGTATTTTTACCTGGCATGTGCAAACACTGTATATATCCTGATATATTTTCTCATCTATAATTCTGTTTCTGTGCACTAGTTCATATATTTATTTAATGGAGCTATTTTCTACAGATTTAGTCAGATTTTGGAACAAAAGCAGGTGGATATTTAGTAGCCATAGAGGAATCTGATTTTGATGTCTCCTATCCAAAGTTTGTTCATATTTAACTATTATATATACATAAAAGTCTTATTCTTGCTCTTTGTACTTTTTTTAAAGGCAAGACCTGCCTTCATCTTTGGTTTTCTTTTAGTGCTTAGAAGAGTGCCTTGCTAGTAATAAGTATTTGTGCTTAATAAATATGTCTTGACTGTGAAATTGGTAACCAGTCTTGAAAGAAATTCTGGCAGCCAATGAACAGGCTCAGATCATTGTGGCCAGGGATTCAAGGCAATCTCAAATTGAATTCTGTAATAAAGAGAAATTTGGAGAGAGGAAGGGAGTTGAGTGTAAACTCAACTTTTGAAATCCAAAGGTGTCAGGCTATAATGGGAAGAGTGTGGGATTCAGCTTTAGCCCCCGAGTCACAAAGTCACAGGTATGATCTTAAGTAAGTAACTTAATCAGATATCTGTTTCCTCATCTGTAATATAAAAAACATAATACCCTTCTTCTATTTCATAAAGATGCTTAAATTTTTTTTTTTTTTTTTGATATGGACTCTCGCTCTGTCACCAGGCAGGAGTGCAGTGACACAATCTTGGCTCACTGCAACCTCCACCTCCCAGGTTCAAGCAATTCTCCTGCCTCAGTCTCCCAAGTAGCTGAGACTACAGGCACATGCCACCATGCCTGGCTAATTTTTGTATTTTTAGTAGAAACCCAACAGGGTTTCACCATGTTGACCAGGATGGTCTCAATCTCTTGACCTTATGATCTGCCTGCCTCTGCCTCCCAAAGTGCTGAGATTACAGGCCTGAGCCACCACGCCTGGCCAAGATGCTTAAAATTTTTAACAGAGGTAATATATGAGAAAGTGCTTTGTAAACTATAAAATTAATATATAAATCTTAGGGTCACTGATATTCTGTTGTGCAAATCAAGGATTCGGTAGAACAAAATGTATATTTTTTTGCCAACCATGTATCTATCAGTAGCTCTCTTTCTATATATATTTTTTAAAGCTGGGCTGGTCTTAATCTTGTCTATTGAATTCATTTTGACAAGAGCAGCGTAGGGTCCATTGGTCCTATTTAATATTTAATTCCAAAATTTTACCCTTAGAATAAGAGGGATGTCTTTCATGAATGGATTGAAGACTGCAGGAAAGAGGGTGGAGAGAAAGGAGTAACACATTGCTTCATAATTTTGTGCCTCTGTCCTCAGAATAAAAGTGGGCATGCCCTTCTTCTTCCTTATCTCTCCCTCTCTTTGTATTCCTTGTGGTACATACATCCAACCACTACCATACACAACCTCATTGAAAGTATCAGAAAAGGGAGAAGTGGTGAGCATTCCTACCTCCAGCCTTGACAACAACTATAAGGTGTGTTCCTCTGAGCTCTGTTCATAAGGGAATTTGAAGCTCTATGATTTTTTTTTAATCAAAATATGCCTGTAGCACCAAAAAAGAAGAATCTGACTACAGGGTCTCAGCTCACTGCTAGATTAGTCTCTGGTGCAGAATGTATCAGGATGGAAGGAATCTGAGAAGTCACCAAGTTCAAACCCTTATTTTCAGTCCACAGAGTCATCCTGCTGCATTTCTTTTTTATGCCTGAGAACAAAATGTTTCTGGAACTCATTTATTGTCAGTGAGCACTCCCTGGGCTCTGAAGCCCATAGATGTTCCTAAATAACTCATCAGAGGCTTGGATCATTTCCGAGACAATAAGTTACAGCTAGGTCACTGAACATACTTGGGGTGGGCAGTGGAGAAGGGGATTCTGTGATGAGAAGGTATTCGTGTGTTCTGTTATTTATAGGAAAATGAATCATTCTCAGAGTGATAAGCATGTGTCATTAAACTGTTTTCCTGAACATAACCTTGTACCAAGCTGTTTGCCCTCTTTGCCTCATTCCCTCAGGCGCATTAGTCAGGGAGCATGAGCCAGCTGGCCGAGGTGTGCAGTCCAGTGCAGAGGTTCAAGAACAGTTTGAACTGTGAGACTGGGAGCCAGGCTGACTAGGTCAGAGAGAGAAGCCTCCTCAGCATATGGGAGCTGTTAGTTCCCTGAAGCTCTCTAGTTATTTGGGGAAGGGATGGGAGAAAGCACTTAGATCCCTGCAGGGCTCATTACCTTTAATTAGCTTTCTTGGTCTGGTGGCTAGTGCAGAGGGTGAAATCTCCAAAAACTGCAAAAAGATGTGTTCATGAGGGTGGGGGAAGATTCTCTAAGAAGGGAAGAAGACTCAGTCGAACGTCCAAAAAGAACAGGCTGTTCATGCCTGAATGCATACGGGGAATGCACAAATTTCGTCAACAACAAGGCTGAGATTGGTTTTTTTTAAGTTTTTCTATTTTTAAATTTCTGTTTATTTAGCAGAAATTTTGATACATCGATATATTGTGTAGTGGTCAACTCTGGTCTTTCAGTGTAACGATCACCCGAATAGTGTACCTTGTACCTATTAGGTGACTTCTCAATCCTCACCCCCCTCCCACCTTCCCAACTTTCTGAGTCTCCAGTGTCTATTATTCCACACTCTATGTCGATGTGTACTCATTATTTAGTTCCTACTTATAAGTGAGAACATGCAGTATTTGACTTTCTGTTTCTGAGTTATTTTACTGAAGATAATGGCCTTCAAGTCCATCCATGTTGCTGCAAAAGACATGAATTGATTCTTTAGTATGGCTGAGTAGTAGTCCATGGTGAATACACACCATATTTTCTTTATTCAATCATCCGTTGAAGGACACTGAGGAAAGGACACCCTATTAAATAAATGATACTAGGAAAATTGTCTAGCCATACGCAGAACAATGAAACTGGATCCTCTATCTCTCACCATATGCAACTCAGGATGAATTAAAAATTTAAATATAATACCTGACATTATAAAAATCCTGGAAGAAAACTAGAAAAAAAACTCTCCTGGGCATTGCCTAGGCAAGAAATTCATGACTAAGACCCCAAAAGCAAGCAAATGCAACAAAAACAAAGATAGACAAATGGAACTTTATTAAACTAAGAAGCATTGGCACAGCAAAAAATATAACCTACAGAGTTAACAGTCAACTTACAGAATGGAAGAGAATATTTGCAAAGTACGCATCCAATGAAGGCTGATTTCTAGAACCTATGAGGCTGTTTTTTAGAACAGGATGAGAACATGAGCCAACACCCAGGATTCCAATGGAAAGTGAACAGAGCAGGTACAGTTAACTTCATAGTTTACCTTTTTCCATTTGCACTTCACTAAGAGATGAGCTTTTATATTTAACTTCTCTCTCTTTCTCTCTGTTTTCTTCTTGTGCAAACTGGGTGATGACATTGACTCTCTTCACAGGAAAGCACTAAGTGAGGATTAACTAGGTAATGAGAGCAAATTGGAAGGGTGATGGAAATGTTCCATAGCCTTGCTGATGGAGTTCTCCCAGTGGGAGAATCTCTTCAATGCCCCTTTCGTCTGGGTCTTACAGGCAGGGTATACCATGGTTATCTTCACAGTCTCCTTAAGCCATCCCCTCCAAACCCTGCCTCTAAGGAGCTTTGGGCTATTCCTTGAAAGGATTCCTCAGTTCTCCCACCAACAATCAGAGGCAGCAGGACTCAATATACCCCTGTATGGAGAAAAACTGAGACAGGAACTTGGGCTAAGTTGTCGTGATTCACCCCCATTCCTGCCCTAAGGAAAGGATCTTTTCTTTTCTTTCTTTTTTTTTTTGTGTGTGTGTTGTTGTTTGTTTCAGACATGATCTCCTCTGTCACCTAGACTGGAGTGTAGTGGCATCATCATAGCTCACTGCAGCCTCTATCTCCCAGGCTCAGGCAATCCTCCCACCTCAGCCCCTGGAGTAGCTGAGACTACAGCTGCATGCCACCATGTCCAGCTAATTTTTGTATTTTTTGTAGAGACAGGGTCTCAGCATGTTCTCCAGGCTGGGCTCAAGCAATCTACCCATCTCAGCCTCCCAACGTGGTGGGATTACAGGTGTGAGCCACCATGCCAGGCCAAAAGCATCTTCTCAAAAATCTTTCTTCCACAATAAATGTTATACAAACTTTCTGGAGAACAATTTAGCAAAATAAATATTCAAAGTTCTTAGAAAATTGCATGATTCTTGCCCAGTGAATTCCACTTCCAGCACATGACCATTTGTCTTTCGTTTCTTCTCTTCTTCACGCCAGAGTGTATTGCCTTCAACAAAGAAATTAACCACTTTGAGACTTGTAATTAACCTGCGCCTTCCCCTCATCTGCCCACCTGACTTCTTAAAGTCCCCGGAGTCTGCTTGTTAATGGGACACCAGCCTTCAGCAGGGCATTTATTCTCTGGTTATGAGCCTGTTTAAGGAAATCTATATATTTACACAGAACCATGGGAATATATATGTGAACAGGCCTAAGTGATCACAGCCTACACTTTTTATCAGATGAGGAACTAGAGACTCTAGAAAAGACAGACAGGTTATTCAAGAGTTCATACTTATTCAAAGCTACAGAACAAACCAGAATATGGGGCCTGTGGCTCCCATATGGGATTTTCTTGAGTTATGGAGACTTAACAGTGTGGCACACAAAATAGGAAGAAGTAGAGTGAAGCTTTATAAAGTAGGAAAAGAAATAATGTTTGTACTATGTAACGTGGTGCTTCAAAATCCACCATTAGGAGTATCTACAACTTCCTCTGTGTAATTTAGAGGCTGAGGCCATGTACCTCAATTCAGTCAAGTTTTGTATCCTAGAGGTGCAAGCTCTAAAATAAAGGAAAGAAATATTCTTTATCAGTCACTCAGCTTAATCTCAAAATATTGTGTGCTCCATTCTTGATTTTCATTAGGGAATTGTGGGCAGGTGCTTACTATATGCTAAGCTATTTAAATGCAGATGCCCCTCAGCTTATAATGGGGATATGTCTGGATAAATCCATTGTAAGTTGATCCACACATAACCTTATTTAAAGTCAAATAGCATGCTGAATGTGTATTGCATTTGCATCATTGTAAAATCAAAATATAGGTAAGTTGAACTGTCATAAATTGGGGACCATGCATACTCTGATGGTCAATGTTACATATCAACTTGATTAAGCTGCTGGGTCCCAGACATTTGTCCAGCAGTTACTCAGGGCGTGCCCGTGGAAATGTTTCTGGATGAGATGAACATTTGAACTGGTAGACTGAGTTAAGCAGATTGGCCTCCCCTATGTCAGTGAACCTCATCCAATCAATTAAAGACCTGAATAGAACAAAAAGGCTGAGTAAGAGGGAACTACTCCTGTCTAACTGCTTTGAGCTGGGAAATCAATCTTTTGGCTTTCATGCTTAAATGCGAATATCAGCTCTTCTTGAGTCTTGAGGCTACTAGTTTTCAGACTAGAATTTATACCATTGGCTCTCCTGGTTCTCAGGCCTTCGGACTTAGACTAAAACTACACCATCAGCATCCCTGGGTCTCTAAATTGCTGACTGCAGATCTTAGGACTTCCCAGTCCCCATAATCACATGATCCAATTCCTTGTCATAAATCTCTTTCTCTTTTGCTCTTTCCATGTATATATATGTGAACAGATACATCCTATTGGTTCTTTTTCTCTGGAGAATCCTGATTAATATATAGTCATGTGTCACTTAACAATAGGATATGTTCCCAAAATGTATCATTAGGCAATTTCATCATTTGTGAATATCATAGAATATACTTACACAAACCTAGATGGTTTGCTGCACATCTAGCCTGCTGTACACCTAGGCTGTATGGGATAGATTATTGCTACCAGACTATAAACATGTATAGCATATTACTGTACTGAATATTGAAGGCAAGTTATAGCACAATGACAAACATTTGTGTCTCTAAACATAGAAAAGATACAGTAAAAGTATGGTGTTATAATCTTACAGGACCAGTTGTATATGTGCTGTGTCGTTAACCAAAATGTAGTTATGCAGTACATTATATACATTTACACTTAATCCTCACAAAGACCCTCCGAAATAGGTATTATTGTTGTCATTATCACCCTAAATTTAAAATTGGGAAATTATACACAGACTGGTTAAGTTGCTTGCCCAAAGCTACAAACTGCATCTAGAAGGAGTCTGAATTCACCCAGAGACTGCATGCTCCATCTGTTTGATTCACATTCTCCTAATTGTGTCCCAAAAGCCTGAAATGTGTGTATTATTTGATCTACTCATCTTACTCTAAGAATTTACTCTAAGTAATAATCGTGGATATATTAGAATATGTCACAAAACATTTATAACAGTAAAAATATCTAAGCAATCTAAATGCTAAACAATAATAGGCGATTGGTTAGATGTTCTACAATATAGTTACTTGGTGAAATACCTTCATTACAAACCATGCCCTCAAGGACTATTTATTTACTTGGGTAATCATTCAGAATATATCGATGAGAGTAAAAAGCCTGTTACAAGCCTAAGGAGAGATAGTAACTAAATGAACTGCATGCTAGATGAAACCCTGAAATTACATTTTATTATGTTTCCTTAGGCTTGTAACATGCCATTTTTACTTCTATTCTGAGGCAGGAAAGGGAGATTAGGTAAAAACAAAGAAAATCTTAATAAAAGACAGATTTGGGTTAATAATATATCAAAATTGGTTCCTTAATTATGACGAACGTACTATACTAAAATAAGATATTAATGACAAGGGGAACTGGATGTGGGACATATGGGAACCCTTTGTAATATCTTCACAAGTTTTCTGTAAGACTAAAACTATTCTAAAATAAAGTGTTTGTTTTTAAAAACCTATAAAACATTATACCAAAGAAAGAAAATAATAAATGCTATTTTAAAATTATCACTCCCATTTCCTTCCATAGTGTCTGAAGTTCTGATCATTAAAATACTTTTTAAATTTCAGGATAATTAGAAAATGTATTCCCTGAAGAGTAATCAAAACTTTTTCCATATTATTTTATTTGCATGGATCAGTTAGGCATATAAACTGGCTGTTGTTTTGGAAAATAGACAAAGGTGTCTTCAAAAAGCAGACCACAGGCCAGACAAAAACACCAGAATGGAAGAGAGAAGTGACCCTACACCAACACCTATAAATCTCTTCCCCCGCCCTAGCCAAAGGCTTCAGTGACATCCAAAAGGCAGAACAATATATTTTCATGCGTACACAGATGGTTGACGTGTGCAGGATGATTTCAGCTGAAGGGAGATGTTTCTTCATGGTTTGATCTAAGATAACAAGAAATGCAGTTTGGGTTTCTTTTCCAAAATAATTCTGTTATCCAGACAACTCAGATTTGAAAACATACCTGTCTATGCCCTGGGCTGTGTTGTGTTGTGGAGAGAACTGAACTGGTTTTTAATTCTGGCCCTGCCACTAATGTAACATGTGACTTTGAAATAAAAAACACCAAGTTTAGGTATCACATCCCTAAAATGAAGGACATAGATGAATTCACTGTTTTTCATGCTGTGCACTACTAAGCCCCAGGAGTTTTTTGGTGGTCCTCCAGGCACTGGGTTTGCATTAGATTCTCTGGACTCCTTAACCTGGATTCAGCTAAAGCACCTTAACATTTACCTAGCTTACTCATTGAGCTTTTGTATACAATTTTGTTTGAGAGCAGAGATTTTGTCAAACCCTAATATTAATTGACCCTAAGATTCTAAAACATGGCTTAAAATGCAATCGAGGTTTGAAACTCTGTTTTCCAGGCACATTGGCACTACCTTCCTTCTACAGGGAGAAATGAACTACCACAAACAAGAGCAAAACCAGATTTAGTTGATTTCAAAAGTAAAATATTCTTGCCAGATTGTCTCTTGAAACATGCCTGTATCTACCAGAGGTGATGCATATCTATAGAAATATTCAAATGACAGGGCTGTCTTGTGAATGAAAAGGACAACCTAAGATAGTGACTATGCCAAGCATTTATAAACTTGTTTTGCAAAATTAGTGTATAGAATGCTGAGAAATGGCAAGAAAATGGGAGATATGCTGGGAACATTAACTGCCCTAAAAAGCAAAGGAGGAAAAGTATCCCACTCCCAGTTTGAATCGAGGTGGTAGAAACCAGTTGAGTCAGCTTTGAGCTGAACACACTCATCTTGTGTTTTCCCTGGTATCTCAGCTATAACCCTAATGCAGACAGGCAAAGGTCAAAGAGCCAGTGGACTGAGCCAATGGACTGAGTCCCTAAAGACAGTGATGACCAAAAACCTTTTAGGACACATTAGGACTTCCGTCAACAGGATTAGACCATGCCTTACCTCACAGTCATCTCTGAGTCCAAAGTGGTCTAAGTCCAGACCTCCTGGAACCTTCAGGGTTTATAAATAACTCCTCTTTTCAAACTCTTCTGAACCTTGTGATAGCCTAGGCATCATTTAATCTTAGAAAGGACAGTTATAGCAGGAAAAAAAACGAGAAGAAAAACTCTTCCAGCAGAGTCCTGGAGGCTTCTATACCTGTGTCCCAGTTCACCCTGGGGCAGAAAATGGCTTCATGTTCCCTTTCACAATGTTGTGTATGTTCTGATCAATAAGAAATCATGTATTCATCATAATCAGTGCACTAGAGAGCCACACTGCGTATGCATATTTAGCAGGTGAACTAGGATCAATCATACGCTTCTCAGCAAATTAAAGCATCATTGTGAGGGAAGCATTTGAACAAAATTCTACTTTATTAGATTTATTTTCTGTAGTGTATTTCTGTGAAGGAATGTGTTCTATAGAAGGCAGATTTCACTTTTAAAAACAGGGATGTGTGTAACCCCAGCACTTTGTGAGGCCGAGCAGGTGGATCACCTGAAATCAGGAGTTTGAGACCAGCCTGGCCAACATGGTGAAACCTCATCTCTACTAAAAATACAGAAATTAACTGAGCATGGTGGCACATGCCTGTAATCCCAGCTACTCAGGAGACTGAGATAGGAGAATCGCTTGAACCTGGGAGGCAGAGGTTGCAGTGACTCGAGATCATGCCATTATGCCATTGCACTCCAGACTGGGTGGCAGAGCAAGACTCTGCCTCAAAAAAAAAAAAAAGGATGTGAAAGAAAAGAGTTTCAAAAAATGCATCAATTACAATCCATTTAAGTTTATTCATATTAATAATATTAATATGAATAATGACTTTGTCATTTTCTTCAGTGATTTTTTTTTCTTGGGCTATTCTTATTTCCAAATCATTATGTTTATTATTTGAAGAAAGCAATCAGCTCCATGTTTATTCTCTGGTAGAGAAGAAAAAAACAAGTAATTTTTTAGCATGAACGCGTAAGACTAGACAAAGTTTATGGAAATGGCTGCAGCTTCTCTAATCTTTCCCCTTTCATACATACTTGTTTCCCTGTTCATTCCCCTCTTTTTTTTACCCCTTTAACTGTCTTTGTATCCCCCCTTCCCTGCACCCTTTTTACTCAATTCAATCCCTAAATCACAACCTGTGGTTTTTGTATATGATCATAGTTTTCACCCTATTGAAAATCATGGCTGGCCAAGTACATCTTAACAGGAAAATTCTAGACAGTCCCTTTGTATGCAAACCTCACTGCTTAATCTGTGCAGATTGCTGTATACTTAGCCCTGCAGCAGAGAGACCACCCTGCAGCCATTAGTAGGAGAAGGATTGGAATGACAGCACACACTGCAGACAGTTTAGTTGCTAAAGCCTCAGTATAGCATCATGGTGAGAGCTCTGCGATCAGCCTGCTTAGGTTCAAATCACAAGTCTGTCACTTAGTGCATAGTTATTTATGCATTTTAAGCCTCATGTCAAGTAGCTAGAATAGTATATATTAATACCTACCTTTAGTGTCATCATGAGTATTCAATAATTTTTGTGATATGAAGTGTTAAGTGTGGTACCAGACCCTGGCAAACTTGGTAATTATCCCATTGCTTCCTTCCCTCTCTTTCACGTGCCTTCTTTTTTCCCTCCCTTCTTTTCTTCCCCTCACCTTTCTATGAGGGCATAACTGGGAGGGTTAATAGAATGAATACCTAAAGCAGTGATTCTCAAGTATAGGCTTCTAACCAACAGAATCAGCATTACTTGACCTGAGAACTTGTTAGAAATGTGGGGGGTGGGGAGTTGGGGAGAGATAGCATGGGGAGAAATGCCAGATATAGGTGATGGGGAGGAAGGCAGCAAATCACACTGCCATGTGTGTACCTATGCAACAATCTTGCATGTTCTTCACATGTACCCCAAAACCTAA